>JAGDQP010000976.1:29034-48207 GCA_022664845.1 Lepisma saccharinum | reverse complement strand
GAGAGAGAGAGAGAGAGAGAGAGAGAGAGAGAGAGAGAGAGAGAGAGGTATTTTTTTTGTAAAACAACTGCAGTGAACTTTATAAACAATCTAGTTTTTCATTGTCTGGTTAAAGTACAGGTTAGCTAGTAACTAACAGTTAAACTCTAACTGGTGGTTTACCCGTTTTTCAATGTCTAGTTAATGCATAACCAACAGTTAAACTGAGCAAACTGATAGTTAAATTAACCCGTACTTCTACCTCCAGTTAACGCGCTAACTGAAGGTTTTAAAAAAGTTTGGCAATTGCCACCTGTGAAAGATGTTGCATATGATTTCAGATTCATCCTCTTCCGATGAAGAGGATGATAGAATTGTATTAGAACACATAAAGAAAACATCACAGTTATTCTACCCAACTTTTTAACGTCTTTATTTTAACATAAGACGAAGTTTCGGCATAACTCCTCATGGGGCTATGCTTATTATATGTTTATGAACTTCATATTAATGAAATGATAATGGCATATAGCTTTTCGTAGCACTTTTTGGAAGCTGGGTTGCCGGTAGGTGTTTATAGAAGTATGTGTGGTAATTGTTTGCAAGGAAATAAAGCATATAGAGCCTTACATATACCACGGAAGCTGCGGCCATAACGTGGAGTTTGTCTATTTTCCCAGAGTTTATAAGGATATGCGGGCCAGCGATCTAAAACCGTCACGCCTACGTAAAAAAAATAAACTTTGTAAACTTAATTTTGTATCGGCGATTTTTAGTAACTGAATTCGGTCCGTCACGATTATGAATGCGATGCCAATTAAAATTCAGATCCATGCACCAGGCGGAATTCGAATCCGGGACCTTCGAGTCGCTTACGTAGCCCCCCCAACCCACACGGCTACCAGGTCGGCGTCACATGTACGTATTTTTTTAGATAGTAACTCAACTCTTTACATATGTGTGTTTACTACCTTATTTCTTTATTCCACAAAACTCTTAATGCAATCAAACATTCATATTTCTTACTTCAGAAACTAGCGAATTTGATGCGTATTTTGTTTAAAACTTACTGTGCTATCCTCTATTCTACTGTTTTCATAATTCCTTAACAACTCCCTAGATGGCGAAATAGTAGAAATCCATTGCCAACCGTCGCACTCAGGGGGGGCCAAAGAGCGAGATTTACGGAAAACAGTAGCTATTGGTTGCAAGGCGTGTGACGTCACTATACGGACCGTGAACTAGTATACATAAGGGAAAGCGTAGAGAATAGTGGATATAAAAAGTGATATTGCACCTAATATTTTGTAGCAAATAGGTTCTATTTGATTGTGTTATATTTTTTATGATTGAATGACGAAAATAAACAATTAAACGATATAAAAATACACTAGAAGCTTTCTAAATTGTAAATAGAAAAACAATTATCTTAACGTTACCGATATGTGAAAACAAAAGTCACACTTGGAAGAAATTGATTTTAGAACACTGTAATATCAAAATTAGAATTATTTTCATTACAAAAGAGAGACAGTATCCTGATAATATTATTTTCCTTAAAAATAAATATATTTTTGGATCCTTCTGGCAGTTATTTGTAATCTATTAAGTGCGCGAGCAATTATTACAGTCAGCGCCCTCTCTAATTCACACTCGCACCTAAACATAAGAATAGTTCAAGCATTACGTAAAAATTCAAGAGAGGGTTTAATTTAAGCGTTGCTTATTTCATCTGATAGTGGGAAGGGGCATCAGAACACTGCTTACGTCAAATTCGCTTACAAACATAATGTAAATTCAAAGATTGAAACAGTAATTTGGGCTACGAAATAACGATAATACATTACAAGTGGAGACCAGGGCCTTCGTCTATGTTACCATCCGGTTATTGATACTGATGGCAAGCCTGGAAAACTTCCGTCAACGTGGCCGGCAGCAGAACTCGAACCTGTGCATTTTGTCATTGCCGTTCTAAAACTTCGGAACATCTCTAGAAAGATTAACAGGTTACAGTTTTCGTGTTGGCCATGCTGACTAAGGGTTTCCAGGCATTTCCTCAGTATCACCAGGGGAATGCCTGTATAGTACCTTGGATAAGACACTAGCCGCTGTCTTCTTCGTTCTGGATGGGTGCTCGCGGTAGCTTCTCAAACTTTTGAGAATAGCCTTGCCTGCCTATATGCCCCATAAGTGTAAATCAGGTTTAATGAAAACTTACAGAAGATGAACCCACAAGTAATAAACAGAGAGAGAGAGAGAGAGAGAGAGAGAGAGAGACATACACTTAGAAGGTCCATAGTTTCATGAATTTTCTCTTCATTATTAGAGGATGAAAGAAGATAATAATAATAATAATAATTATTATTATTATTATTATTCCAACTGGAAAACAATGTAATAATTTACTATTTTTAATTTTGAGGACTAAACACATGTCTGCTTTACCCAACTCCACTGGCCGGGTGGTCACGATCGATGACTTTCGATAAGCATTAGGTTCGGATCCCGCACACACCTCCCATCTGACAGGTTTTGCAGAGTTTTCCTGTGCCCCGGAAGTCAAATGTTACGATGGTACCTTAAATATAGACCCTGGCCGCAACCTTGGCCACCCCTATTTTGACAGAAATAAAGAACTCAGGGGGGGGGTATATGCCAAAATATGTAGTAATTAACTATCAATTTGAGGCACGGTAAACCTCTTACGTAATGGATTTTAGAATAAAAAATAACAAAACGTTTCGAAGCGCAGCGAAAAAATAGGGATAAGCTCAGGTTCGAGAAGCGGCGCAAAAATAAGTCTTGCTTTTTTTTTGTTAAAAAACAAAGTTTTCTTTTCCAAGATTTCAATTTTTCGAACATTGCTACAAAAAAAGAAGAACTAAATTTTATTATATGTTAGTACTACCCCGCCTCATAAACTCGTTTCAACTATGACATTTTTCTCCATGCCAGTTAGGCATTTCTTGAAAAGAAACTCCGTCAGGTTTTAACTTCTTATTTTTTATTGCAATCCTAAAAGCTCATTTTTAATTGACTTTTGTAGTCATGAGGAAGGAAATGGATAGTGCAAACCTTTGCATTTTTTACTTGAAATATATCTATTCTTTTACGCCTTACAGTACAGACCATTCTCTGTGTGCTTCTTTGTCAATACAAATAATAAAATAATGTGGGTTGTTTCGGGCAAAGTTGTCGTGCTTACTCATTGTTAAAAAATAACGAGAATCACAAAGAAAATAATAGAGCTATTATTTTTTTATTCCATTTACAACTGCTTTAATAGCGCTGCAATCATTAGGCTATGATAAAAACACGATCGCCAGCTGATCCTAGTAGACGATTCAATGTGAGGGTCCGTGCAGTGACGTCATGGTACAGTTCCACATAGATGGCGCCATCAGTTACATATCCATAAATGGCATACCTAATAAATTCAAGATACCTTGCGTCGCACTGTTCCCACTAACCAAAAGTTAAGTAATCACCAGTTAAAAAGCAAATGAAAAACGTATATTAAAGTTAGAGTTCAGGTTAACTTTAACTAGCAGTTAGTTAACTGGAAAGATAACTGGACAGTGAAAAACTTGCCCTAAGAGTACGATCAAAGAACTATAAGTTACATGATAGTAAATAATGCTATTCGTAATTTTACAAAGTCTGTTTTGTGGGTATAAATGTCGTGTTTCTGATTGATATAACTCAGGGAATGTTTCGGTAGTATCTTCAGGAGCCCCTTATGAAATACATGCAGTGGAAAGCATAGAAACATACACGAAACAGATTAATAGAGGAAAATATATAAAGATTGAAGGCCAGGGTGAACTTGCCCCCGTTAGGGACGCCCTTGGTGGCGAGAAAAGAGAATGAATTATTGCATACACAAATTTGTAAATTTTATGTACAAATTAATTGAAGTTCAAAGTCTGATAAATTCCCTGATTACGGCACTAGAACTCAAGGCTACAGGAAACACTTACGCCACGATAACTTGTAACTTTGTTACGAAAAATATATTGTTTTCGCGGTTTCGGTAATTCTTGTTCTTCGTGAATTTTCCGTATGCAATAATAGCATGGCGAAATAATAATAATAAAATAGCTTGCTTGCATAAAGTCTGGCGGGTGGAATAATTAACGCTGGTGTATGGAAATCTGTGTATTTCGTGTTATGTTTGTGTGTATTTTACATAAGAACCTGGTAGCACTGGTACTTGTGGTGCAAGTATTATTTGTATTTTGTACTATCGTCTGCTAATGATGAGAGCGCAAAATTTATAAAGTAAAGTAATTTGTGGCTGCAGTGCACTTATGGCAAAGAAGACATGTGACCTTCAGAGATAAGCAAGGAAAAATAGATAAAGATTCTAGTATCTTCCATACGAATAGCTTCTTGAAGCCTGTATTCGAATTCCGAAGGTAAGGAACGTTGTTGAGTTTAAAATTTTATATAATAGTAAAACATGCTTTGTTTATATTTTCGTGGTTAAGATATGGAATGCTGTGCTCGATATGAATATTCATGCCCATTTCTGCTATTTTGACACATGGTAGTTGAAATATTTTTCTGGCAACTAAGATTTTACAAATACGACAGCAATCACACGAATTTTAAAATTTTATTTGTGGGCTTCAGGCATCTTGAAGCTGAGGCCGGTATTGGAAAGGGAAAGGATGCGGCGCCCATGGCCTAAGTTTAAAGTACTATCCCGGTATGGTAATTACACGATTTCTGCATATTGACAAGTGAAAATAAGTATACTACATTGCGGTTCATGACAATAATTTGCATGCAGTTTCTGTGTAGTGTTAGTCAAATTGTCGAACTTATTGTGCCCGGGTTCAAATCTCAGTCAGGAGACTGAGGACTTTTCTCTCAGTGTTCTCATGCCTGGCGCTCTATCAAATTGAGTACTAGAGTGTCCTTGGTACTCGTGGACACCGTGGGAAGGTAAAGGCGGTCGAACGTGGGACAGACGACCTACCTCACTTCGTACCGTAGGCTGAACATATGTGGAGCGCTTTCTCCACATTCCTCATGCGCCCTTCTTTTTCATACTTGACGCAATCTAACCTAACCTCAGCTAACTTGACATATCGAATCTGGGTTATACCTTACATTAGCTGCTGTTGTATGGCGTTGTACGTTGATAATATGAGGGACCATTGGTTAAGTGGGGTGTATGGGGGCACGGTGCCTCCGAAGGGAGCTTGGCGGCGGAGCCCCCGTTTCGCGCTGGGCATACGCAAAAGTGCTGACCATTCGTTTCGTGGATGAGGCTACTGAATTTGATTTTGCACGCATTTTCGTGTATTTCATGGCTTTAGGAAGCAGATCATAGCATTTTGAGGAGTTCCGAGTGCTGTATGGCAGAAGAAGTTAATGTAAGGAATTGCCCGAATCTGAATCCAAATAATGGATAAAATATAAAATTACATGAACAAATTAAGAGTACAATGACCTTGAAATGAATACAGTGGGGCAGCCACGATAGTTTTTAACTTCTGCGTCCTTGTATACGCGCACACAAAATAACAAAGAAACCTCTGAGTCTGTACTTGTAAACGGGATGGTGTGGAACACTGACGTGTAGGAGAAGTAGTTGTATTGCTTTTATCTTTCTTTTCTTTACCCCAAAAATTTTGAAAGGGCAGAAGTATTCTTTACTAATACAGCTATATTCGTCCCCCCCCCCCTATATATAAGTATATTAAACAAGGTGGGAATAGGACAGCTGTAAAATTGGGCCTGGCTTCCCTCGATAGCATTAGTCAAATGCTGAGGTGGTACCTTGAATAAGGCCAGGGCCGATTTCTTCCTTTGTTGTTATTTCCAACGTAAGATATATCTAGAGTTTATTAAATAAATACTGGTAAATAAGTAAATAAATAAAATAAAAATGCCGCTAGTGCATATGAAAGAACAAAATTATCTTTGAAAATTATTTTCGCATTTATGAAAGTCTGTACATTAGATGTAGTAACGGAAGAGTTGATATAACATTGACAATTTGTAATTTATGTTTTACAGATAGAAAAGTGGTGGAAAAAATGGCCTCAGACGAAGTAGATGGTAATGTTATTTTAGCGCAGGCGCTTCAAGCTCAAGTAAGTGTGGTTTTTCGTTTGAATTAATTCACTTTCGCTTTAGCTATCTTAAAATGTATAACTGCATTGCTTAGTAAAAGAATCGAATGTACGCTGTATCTGAGAGGGTTGGGGGTATTATTTCTTCCAAATATAGCTTGTCCCATTAAAATAAAATGTGGTTAATTTTCATTAAAGTTAGTCAAAATTTCATTTTAATCTAAGTACCAGCAATGTTCTTGTAAATATACGGCAGTAGCCGGAAAATTCTCTAGGATATAATGAATTTGATGTTAAGTTCATCAGTTCTTGAAGGTTTGTCCTTGTACAGCTGTTTCAACTTACATAGAACCAATTTTATCTTACCTATTCATATTTCCAGCGAATTTTTTATATGATCCGGCAAGAAGGCTGTACATTTGAAGATGTGTACCTTGTACAATGTAACAAAAAAATCTCTTGCCGTTTCTGATAGTCAGAAACAGACAGGTATACAGAAAATGGCACTTACCGTTGGTCATCAAAGTAATCCCAATCGGCATCCAGTACCTTTCGTCGAAGTTCCTGCAGCTGTGCAATGCCATGGCGGTAAAATTGGGAAGGGGGTCTTGAACCCAAAGAAGGACGTAGGTGCATGCTGTCAGTCTGCCTAATTCGCAGAGGATTTCACACAAAAGTGGTTGTCCAGGGTATGGAAGAGGTGTGTGGAGTGTGGAGGATGGCTCAGTGTCTCACAGCCGAATCGCTGCATAGTATCTTTGGTCACGCGCGCCACATGCGGCCTGACATTATCGGAAAGGAACACTACACACTTACGATTCACCAATGCTGGCTCCTGCTTCACCATTTAGCGACTAGTCCGACCAGATACAGAGCATGATATTGCGTGCGTGTAGAGGTGGTCTTGTGGTGTGAGGCACAGGGTCCCGGGCTGACAGCCACTGTCTGGCACGGTTGGGTGCCTCATACAGGAACCAGTTTCCGACTCTGGTGAACCCTTGATCTATGTGTTGCGGTGCCGAGAAAACAACTACAAACAGGCTGTCACTCGTTGGTCCTTGCTGGCTTCAGACAATGTGTGGGGGTATCCGCTTGTTCAACGTGTACGCCTTCCCTATGCAGTGCAGGTGAAGTGCGACTGTTTCATCAGGAAGGTGGAAGTTTTCGGTAAGCTTTGGCTACTGTCCTCCTATATGGTCGCCTTCAAGCCCTGTGGGGGCTCACTGCGGAGTTCATGACACAGGGACAGATTTCCCGGTCTGAATCTTTGGAACCGCATTCATTCATATTACCCCAAAGGCTTGACGTATTCGGCGACGTGATTCTGCTGCGTACAAGCCACTTTAAAGTCATAAAGCAACAACCCCGAACGAGCTGCTTCGACACCTTCATTTGTCTACGCCACTACTCGAGCTATGGCTACTGTGAGTGCGTAAAGCACCTATCACGGTCAATGTTCCCTGTCCTACTCCAATCGATTTTCCAGCACCTGATGCACTTATTTCCGTATCAATGATAACGTCTTCCCATGCTTCGCCAAAAGGGGCAAGAACTTTTTTGATTACCTTGTACTTAACGCGTATTTAGCCTTTTTTTTTTTTGTAATAAGTATGATCACAACAGTTCAATGTTTCAAATCCTACTGGATTCCTCTTTGGGAATCACACTTAAGGAAATATAATAAGGAAAAGACAAAAGAAGATAGGAATATGGACAGAAAAAGACAAGTATGGATCCATGTATATATTAACTTTTACGTGGGATTTCTCAAGAAGAGTCCAATGAGATTTGAAACTTGATATGACTGTTCTTATTTCAAAAGTACCGGAGGCTGACGATGTAATTATGTGTTAAATATATATACACAGTGGAACCTCGATATATCGAACCTCAAGGGGAACGAGTAAACTTCGAATTATGGAGGTTTATTAACTATAAAACTCTATATATTCGAAATATCGAAGTTTTCAAGGAATTAGATATATCGAGGTTCCACTGTATATGCATATATATATATATATATATATATATATATATATATAAAATTCACAGCCATATTCAATCCACTACTGGATGAGGCCTCTCCCGGAGGGAGGTGGTGGTCTGCTACTCCCACGCTGACCAGACGTGTTGGGAGAGGAGAGCCGAAGCTCTCAACTGTGATCGCTACCTCTTTATTCAGGTAGCTCCCCAATTGTCCTCACGACGCTGGGTGGACGCCGCACAGGCAACACCATCTGGAGTACTGCAACGGTCACCCGTCCAATCACTGACAAGACCCAGAGCTGCTTGACTTTGGTGATCTGTAGAATAATAGAAAACAACAGATTTAATCGTCCAAGTACATCCATTATGCTTTGTAGCATTTAGTTATATTTGAGCCAAATTTCCGATTCCGACTTGTTACCACTGAGCGTGCTTCGAGACAAAAGAAATCCCGGACTGCGGTTTCGACTTCGTTTGGGTTTCAAAAGATTCAGCCGCGGAGAAAGTGCCCCATTGATGAGTGCTCAGACTTCAATTAAATAATGACGTTTTAATCTTTGAAAACGTATCACTCGTCAATGGACACGATCTCGAGATGGCTGTCCATTGCATTCCATAGTAATTCGTAAGTTCTAGTGCGCTGTGAATTTACATTTTTGATAATACTTTTAATTTTTGAAATATTTTGAAAAATGTTAAAAATGGGGGATTGGAGCGAGGAGCCCTCTTAACTGATAAACTTATTGTCTTGTCGGGTTCTTGTACGTTCCAGGAAGTTGATGGATCTGTTTTCTGTAGTTGGATGTTTTGGTACACAGTATTCCAAACGTAAAAGATTCTATGTACTGGTTTCTGTATATTACATCTACGTAACGCAAGTACATTAATAACTTTTATATAGAGTCCTTCAGAACCTGTAACTGAATAGTCCATTACCTATCTAGTCAGAAAAAGCAATAAGATATTTTCCATTGCTACACCTGATTCAATTTTGTATTATCTTGTTCTTGAAGGTACAGTATTTACCTTCTAAACAGGCTTTTTATCCATTTAGTATTTCCCTCTCTTAACTTGTTACGTTAGATATTTGACATCTTTGAATTCATCCGAAAAATGTATCAAAGGATGACACTATTGTGTGGAACCCACATTTCTTTGCCACGTTCCATTTCCCACCTATTACAGTTGTAAGTTGACGGGACAGGACTTTTCGAACATCCTGTAGTTTTATACATATATGGCAGTAGTTGCAGTATCACCTAGAATTTGAATTTAGTTTTTAAGGCCTTTAGGCAACTTTGACTCATGATGGGATGATTAGTGAAATGAAGAATGTAGGAGGAAATGGGAGAACCCCGAGAATACCCACACACACGGTTTTTGTTCACCACAAAGCCCACATGAAATGAGCAGGGATCGAACCGAGGACCTCAAGCCTAAGAGGTGAGTGAGCTACCATTGAGCCACCGGTACCAACTAGATATGAAGAGAAAAGGATCACATCAAACTTCAGGGAACAATCACGCAAAATCTTGGAGTATTTCTTTACCGATTGAGGCCTCTTTTGTATGTCTGCCATGTTTCGTTGCTCTGCTCTGAGCTTGTGAAACCCTCCATTATTTAACGGACACACTGTATAAGTAGGGTATTTGAATATAAATGCTTGAGCGTGAACATAAATTTTGATTCTTAGAAATGATTTTTTTTTTTTTTTCTATTTAATTTTGTAGGGAGTTAAATATGTGTTTGGGATAGTAGGTATTCCAGTGATAGAATTAAGTATGGCGATGCAGCAAGTAGGGATCAACTATATAGGAATGAGAAATGAACAAGCAGCCTGCTATGCAGCTCAAGCGATGGGATATTTAACGCAACAACCAGCTGTCTGTCTGGTAGTCTCTGGACCTGGATTGTTACATGTTATTGGTGGGATGGCAAATGCTCAGATTAATTGTTGGTAAGTTTTAGTTTTCTTATTTAACTTAAATTTTATGAGGTCAACATGAATCTATGGTATAAGACAGACTTAAGTCTGCGGGCTGATCTCCCTCGGTGAGCACTGTTGCAGAGATGAAAGCGAACACGGTAACAACATAGACTCGTATTAGAGGTACCATCCCGGGATTTGCTTAGCGCAATTGAGGAGAATTCTGCTCAGGATGGTCGACAGAAGACTGGAACCAGTGTGAAGATCAATAAATGGTCAACATATTAATCCGTAGTATCTAGTTTGTTTTACAGAGGATATTGAAAATGCTTGTTTTTAAAATGATTTGTTACTATGTGAGAGAGAGTACGTGAATGCGCATGCCTAAACCTTATACTTTCATTTGAAATACATTATTGTGCAGTTATGGACAAAAGTTGTGTTGCATGCCTATAATTGACTTTTCTTATTTTAAGAATAAATATATTGAAACATCGTATAAATTTGTTGACTTACAGACATATGCACAATCACATGACGCAATTTGGAGGAAAATATTGTCGTGATATGTAGCTAAATAAGGGCGATATTTGCAAAAAATATAATTTTTCGTCGACAAAATATTCTTATGTCCAAAAATTCTACCAAGTTGTAGAATTCTCTCGTTTTATCTCGTAGAGTGATATTTTTGTAACGTAATGGGAACTATTAATCCTAATCTTAATTTAATCTTCGATAGTAGATGTCCCCCACGTGAGAGATATCTTCGCGAATTTAGGAAATATTCTTTAAAGCCATGCGACAACACTTTTGTCCACAGCTGTACAAACAAAACTGGAGTAGTTTTATTATTTCGTGTGTTTTTGTTGTAAAGGAGTTTCTGTAATGCTATGGCAAGGTCGATAGAAAGGGAAGAAAACATATCAACAATATCAGTGGAAGCCATTTTGATAACGGTTGGTGAGATCTTTGTATCCTTGCCCTGAAATTTTGTTCCTTACATCGTATCTGTAATAGTTTTGTGTAAGAACAACGAACTATTGTAATAAACCTGTTTAAAAAATTCTTCGATCACGAAACAAATATTGTAATACGAAAAAAGGTTTTTGTTCGATTGTTATTGTAGATATTTTTCTTATTTTGTTTTGTAGGCCTCTGATTGTAATAGGCGGGTCATGTGCAGAAGATCATGAAGGCATCGGTGGTTTTCAAGAATGGCCCCAAGTGGAAGCTTGTCGACTGTACACCAAATACACTGCACGACCAGCGAATGCTTTGCTTATTCCTCAGCATGTTGAAAAGGCAGTTCGTGTGTCGAAGTATGGAAGGCCTGGTAAGATGTTATTTGAAGTATTTTCTAGTTGGGTCAGAAAAATGAACGACCATGGAAATTATTAAGTCATTTGCTTGGCAAATTCTATGACAAAAATACTCTACAAAATTTTTCTCCGAAGAATAATTTACGTCAAAGTGTGACAAGATGGCAACACTGCAACATTTATTTTCCAGCTGTGACGTACATGAAACTACAGAGTATTCGTCTACTAAATGTCAGACGGTCCTGGTCTTATTCAGGGTACATCCCAGTATTTGCCTGGTGTAACTGAGGAAAACTAGGGAAAATCTAAGTCAAGATGGCCGGCACTGGTATTCGAACCTGGCTATTCCCGATTCCAAGACAAGCACTCTATCTCATCGGTAGAGTATTAATACAAAGGCATGTGTGAGTGGCATACACCATAAGTCATTCATACCAAAACTGTGTCGTCGTGTAGTATGCAAGGGACCCTGTAAAGCGCATCACATTTTCGCTAGAAGTAATGTGTTTTTGTTGCTGCTTTTCTCATTTGTTAGTACGTTCTGTCCTTACAGTGCAATTGTCATAAATAATTTTCGTGAAAACTGTCCGAAAATGTTAAGGAAGGGGTTAAATTGCAGGTAATTAGCGTGTATAAATTTTAGTAAACCTTATGGAGCATTTGTTTGTAAGTCGATTTCATATGAGGAGGATGTGTGTGGAGAAATATGTGGAGATCGTCACCATTCCTGACAAGCCAAGGAGTAGGAAGTCGAGAGTGTCTATACACTATGGCGACAGAACATTTGCTTATTGATTGATTGAATTGTTATTAACGCCTTAAACGAGCTGATAAGCTTCTATAAAGTTTTTTGATAAAGTGGTCTCTGAACCACTCCGTTCAATGAACCTCGGCGGGAATTGAACCCGTGACTATGCGCACTGAAAGTGAGAGTGCTAACCTCTTTGCGACCTCGAGGTCAACAATTTCCCATGGAGCTCCATTAGATTACAGTATTAGAAGAAAAGACAATAGATTTCAAGGGGAAAGAATGTTCGAAAATATAGATTTCTAACATTTTCTAGAGTTGAAATTAAAACAGAAAAATTGACAGCCGTCGTGACCTGGACTTAAACCCGGATCTCTCAGTTGCCGGCTAGGTATGCTATCCATTACACCACCACCGCACGTCCAATTCTCTGTGTATATGAAAGGTTCCTCTCGTCTGGACACTCCCTCAGCTCCTCATTGCTGGTTACGAGACGCAGGCATTCCACAACAGGCGGAGATTTTTAGTTGAGGAATCTTTCTGCCATCGTACAGTGTGATAGAATAGATATTATTTCCTTTCTCCCAGATAACCTTGTGTATGGTAAATGTTGAAATTAACACAGAAAAATTGACAGCCGCCGTGATCGGCAATCGAATCTGGATTTTCCCAGATTCTATGTTAATTTCAACATTTACCATACACAGAGTTATTTGTAAAAAAGATAACATCTATATCATAGGGTTTGTACGACGCTCATAAATATATATATATATTTAACTCGTAAATAAAATATTTAAACTTTTAAAAACTAAAACTCCCCTCTACTTAACAAATGAACTTAACCTTCGAAGAACTGTTCATCACTACTCAACACGAAATAGTAATGCGCATAATGTCCCCCATTTCAGACTCTGCAAAACAGCTGGTTCATTTTTTTGTTTCGGCAGCATAAAAATGGAACTCCCTGCCAATCCATATTACAAATTCTACTACCTACAGTGCGTTCAGAGATATGGTGAACCATTTCTTCTGTCGGAAGCAATTGCTTAAGCTCTTACGACCCAATCTGACGATTTCACTCATTGGTATTGTGTAATTACAATGATATACACTAGGTGAAATTTTAATAGAATGGAAAGGATTTATCGCGATTTCTATACTGTATTCCACTTTCCTGACTACGTTTTCCTTACTGAGTCCTAGTTTTTTTAAAGTATTGTACCCAGTTTAATTTCCAATACAAAACACCATTTCCAAAATCCCTTTCACATGAGTATTTGCGCACGCGCAGAACGTCGTCAATTGTTTTGGATGTGGTCGCCCGCCATGTTGTTTTTCTATCCCTTTAAATTGTGAACTTCTTTATTGTCAACTACTTCGTGTGTGTAATTGTGTACGGGATTTTTGTCAAGATATTACGTAAGTGAGCTCCTGCGTTGTCTAGTCGGTAGAGCGCTCGACTTCAGTGCGAGCGGTCCCGGGTTCGATTTCCGGTGGGGGCTCTAAAATTTCGGTGTTGACCCAGCATCGTGAGGACAATTGGGGAGCTGTTCTGAATAAAAGACAGTGGCGATCACAGTGAGAGCTTCGGCTCTCCCAACCCGTCCCTTCGGAGAAAGCCTCATCCACTAGTGGATTGAATATGGCTGTGATTTATTTATTATTACGTAAGTACAAATCCTTTCCTTTCTATTAAAGTATCACCCATTATAATGCCTATTCGGCCTTCTATATGTACTTAAGAATGATATACATATATATTTGGAATTTGAAATGTGTCTTTTTCCTAGTGAACATGTAAACTGTTGACGCCAGTAAAAATATTGCGTGTGTTGGGTGTCTATGTGTGTTTGTGACTGAATTTAGTGTATAGGCATGTTTATTATCATTATTAGTGTTCATTATTCTTTTATTGTATTGTATTTCGAGTATATTACTAATATTGTATATTTCATTTAATTCTACCTATTGTTGTATTATCCTTACTAGTGGCTACTGTACATAATTCTTATTTTTTATTATTGTAATATTGTAAACTTACTTTTATTTTGACAAGGGTTAGGGGGCAGAACAGCCATAGGCTGAACCTCGCCCACATCAGTAAAGACAATTTCAGTTCAATTAATATTTGGTTGTATGCATTTTCATGACTACACGTTTTAGTCTTTGAAAACCAGGAGGAAGAAAGGAAACTGTCTTTACAAGTAGCGCCAAAATTTTGGCGATGTTCTCCGAGCGGGTTGTACCAGCCTAATCCTTCTGGGTTTCAAGGGCTGTGCATTCATAAAAACGCTTAGAACAAGATGAGTGTACGACCAGTTTTAAACCACTACAACCAAAGAATGTCGCTAAGTAGTGTCACTTAAAGTACTGGATGCATTATACTAAAGTTTGTTAGTACTTATAGCTTAGGATACTAATTTTTGGTAAATTAATAGAAATAAATGGTTATTGAAATCAAAAGTCTTCTAGTAAGAAAACTTTTACTAATATCAGCTTGCATGTTTGCACTATTTATACGTTATTTGTTTTCTTTCATCGGAGCATGTTCTAAACATTATAAGCGGCTTAATAATTGAAAATTAAATTTCATGTACTTTTGATGAATATTTCTAGTATTCGATTCATATAATATTCTTTAGAATGTGAATATTTTCTTTTCTTTTGTAGGTGTTTGTTATTTAGATTTTCCAGCCAATGTATTGCAGCAAAAGGTGGATTCTAGTAAAGTATTTCGTTATGCTAAGTGTCCTGATCCTCCATTGTGTTGGCCAGATCCTTCTCAGATAGACAGAGCTGTACAGCTGTTGAAAAACGCTAAGAAACCTTTAGTTATTGTTGGCAAAGGTAAGCTTTTTCTTCTTCTTCTAAATGAAAGAAAGTAGATGAATTGACGTAACGTAGAAATAATCGTAGGTATTAGATGTGTGTATTCCGTAGTAACTATCCAAAATGTCAGGTAATGGGCTTGGTACCTGTATGGGTTTCAGGAATATCATAGAATTAAGATGTACTTGACTAACTCTAATGTAATTCGAATGTTATTACCACTTGATATATGTATCTAGAATTCCAGCTCGTTTTCGTTTATGGATGATAAAATGTACTGCAGTTATTGTGCAGTATTATTGTGCTGCAGTGATAATTTGAAAGAGGTTTGACTGTATGTACAAAGGTGTGTCAAATGAAAACCTTAAAAGTACGATAAAAAGTCCAATCATTGTTGGAGCACTTATGGGAGCTCTTTGAAATATTATTTTTTTTATTTGGAAATGGTTTGGCAACACTGACACGCCTGCGGTACACGGAGTACCTCTGTGACATGTGCCAGTATCTAGTGCACATGTAGACAAAATTTAGTGTATATTAATGAACGCGTGTAGATTTGTATAAGTAAAAACATTTGTATACATTGATTTTTAAAATAGGTTGGAAGCACTGGAAACAGGGGTCTTGGAAATTGAGACAGCCATAGTATTTTTCTGTTGTATTGAATAATATGTATGCCAGTGTGGTGGTGATACGTCCAATGGTATTAAAGCAGTTTTAAAAAATAATTCATATTTGAAAAAGAAGGTGGCAACACTGACAGCTAGGGCATAATACGAGACCCGGAATGCCTCTACGACCCATTCCAGTACTTAAGCAACACTGTGCAACATTTGGTAGAAGTCAATAAATGTATATAGATTCTGAATTGTGTATCAATTCATAATTTCCTGAAGCTTGTAAAAGCAAGATAAGATAAAATGAATTTAATGGGCGGTAACAGCACTATGGCTTACGCCCGTCCCGTGTAAGAGGAAGAGTTTTTCATTAAGTAGATATTAGTAATTATGGGAGGAGATGAATAAAGTTTTTTTTTTATGGAAAGAGTCCCAACCGAGTAACAGTGTGGTCTAAGACGTTAGATCAGCGACTCGAAGGTCGAGGGTTCGAATCCCCGCCAGGGACATGGATGTTTGTGAATTTTAGCTAGGTGTACAAGGCCGAATCGTGACGGGCCGAAGTCAGAAGTTACTAGATTGGCCCTTATAAAAAAAGTTTACCAAAAGTTTTGTGAGGAGAAGTAGGTATTTGATATATACACTTTTTCTATTATTATGCAGGAGCGGCTTATGCAAGAGCTGAAAATGCAGTGAGGAATTTAATAAACACAACTCATTTCCCAGTTTTGGCAACTCCTATGGGAAAAGGTGTTGTATCCGATACCGATCAACACTGTGTTGCCCCAGCTCGTACTAAAGTTCTTCAAGAGGCTGATGTTATCCTGTTGTTAGGTGCAAGGTTGAATTGGATTCTGCATTTTGGTCGACCACCACGGTATCATCCAGATGTGAAGATAATTCAGGTATTATTAATTTATTATTACTAGTGTTAGTCTATGATTTATTCTTTGAATTGTTATTAACGACGTAGCAAGCTTGGGAGTTTCTAAGGACAGGTTCTACAGTTTTTTTTTTTTTCGAAGTGGGTTCCATACCAGTATGTGCAACAGATTCCCAACGGGTTTGATTCCGTTACCATTCTCCTAAGAAGCGTACTAGTTACTCGGTACACTGTGACCTATTTATGATTAACTAATGTTTATTATGTTTAATTAATACTATTGGGTTGAATTGACCCCCGGTGCGCGGAGATGTTAGCTCGCTCGCTTTTTGTGTGTGTGTGGTCACGGTCCGTCTTTAGAAGCTTACTAGCTTGTTTAGGATGTTAATAACAATTTTAACAGTATTGGGTTGGGTTGGGTTGAAAAGAAAAGTTTTATAAGAGTAATAAATAGAATACAATCCATTTACAAATATATTGTATTCAGGGCTCGAAATTAGCGGTGGTCCACTGGCCGACGACCAGTAAAAGTTTCCAAAGCGCCAGTAACTCAAGAATGTCAGTGATCCTTTGGGTCAGTGTTTCTGAAGTTCCAATATATGAATAAACATACCTGTAGAATGTATTTAATGTTTTATCGAACTGCTTTCTTTCTGCTAAAAAAAAATAAAAATCGTGAAATCGCAGGATCTTAGAAACTAACATATCAGCTGATCAACATGTGTGCCGCAAGTGCCAGGAAACAGAACTCTTCTGCAACGCGGATACGCCGTCTTATGACTGAATCCATATTGTGTAATGACGTTGCTCCGGCAGTATCCTTTATAGACAAAGGAGAAAGAGCCAAGCGCCCCAATATTTCTCCCTCCGGCCCCAGACTCCTAGCAGATTCGTCCGAAGAAGGTATTTAGAGTAATAAAAACAAAGTAAGTGTGGTAATTCTGACATCAGACATTCCTATTTGTTAAGCATCATATTGTATGCTTTGACATAGAATTTTTAAAGGACTAATTATTCTTTCGTATTTGGTATGCTATATAGGCCTGTAGCTTAAATTAATATAATGAAGTGGACCAAAAAATTACGCTGATTACAATTATTTACTGATCTGATAGAGGACCAGTAAGATTTTTGTAGGACCAGCGCTACCAAATGTTAATGTCGGGCCCTGATTGTATTACACTATTATGAATACATTTGCATACTCTCATTGATAAAATGTACTACATTGCCCGAAAAGCCATAAATAATTTCAAATGTGCTGTAGTGATCTTTATTCTAATATGTAATCGCCGTCATTGTCAAGAACTTTTTGCTATTTTCCGGCCAATTTGTCAATTCGTCTTGGATAAAATCTTGACCTCTTTTAATCGAAGAATCCTCGGTGAATGTTTGAACCTGGTTATTATGTTGAATGTACTGCTCATTTAGAACGTTCTCTATTGCGTCTGAAGAAGGTGGTAGTGGTAATCTGGTTGTGCTAGTTACGATGCTTATGGGGCAAATGGCAACGCGGACCAACAGGACGCTGTTTTTTTTTGTGGAGGTGGGGGGGGGGGGGGGGCAATCTTTCCTATGTGCAGCTTGCATTGTTATTTAATAAGTTCATGTACATTGGCTTGTGGTTCCGATTGATTGCTATTGCTTGTCAGCACATTGTCTTTTAGGGATAGCGTTTTCGTATGTGATCCACATTTCATTTCCCGTTACAATTTTATGCAAAATGGATTCACTTTATACCAAGAACACAACGTAGCAATAATGAAACATGTGCTAGCCTTATTCCACGTGCTAAGATCATGAGGAACCCGAACACTAATCTTGCTCATCTTCCGTAATTATATTCAAATGACGATTGATGGTTGATTGTGTCAATGTTTCTTAGCTAATTTCCTTGTCTTGTGGGTTTTCTTCATTCAAGATCTTCAAAACGTCGTCATCGAAATCTGATAAGCAGGTTCATCTTTTAAGAACAAATGTAGGCTTGACTTACATTTGTTCACGGGGCAAGCCTACGGGAAAAAACGAAGATTATATTCTATCCTGGTTGGAAGGCCGGATGGAAGGAGACCATTGGGAAGACGTCGTTGGGAG
Source organism: Lepisma saccharinum (assembly GCA_022664845.1). Classification (NCBI taxonomy): domain Eukaryota; kingdom Metazoa; phylum Arthropoda; class Insecta; order Zygentoma; family Lepismatidae; genus Lepisma; species Lepisma saccharinum. Next base: position 29,736 of record JAGDQP010000976.1, on the reverse strand, counting down.
GACAATATTAGAGATCTTCGAGAGTTCGTGATGAAAACTGGCTTGATGTTGCCCAGGATAGAATCCAATGGCGAACGTTTGTTACTGCGGCGATGAACTTGCGAGTTCCATAAGCCATAGAGTTAGTTAGTTAATTTATACATAAGTATAGTAAAACGAAAGGTGTCCACACGTCTAATGGATTATGTTAAGGATGCAAGAAACGGCATTAGCAATTCTGGGCTTTCGAAACATCTTGTAGAAATTAGCCTTGTGCGTGTTGAGTCAGGTATGCGTGTGGCTACAAATAAAACAAAAATGATAGCTTTCGATAATTACTATAGTCTTACAAACTCAATAAAAATATGGGGTTTATTTTTCAGACTTCCATCTGGAAAAAGAAATTCATAATGTAATCAAAGTAATGGTAACCTTCCTTTTTCACAGAATGGCCACACTGGTTCTGCGCTACAAGACGTTCCACTTCATAGCCGGAATAAAAAACATGGATGATCTGTTACATTTAATTATCTCTGTTCTTTTAAATTGCATTTTTCCTTAGGCTTGTGGATCCTTGAGAAAGAATTCCAAGACGAATCCGAAAGCTAGGTTTCATTTATTATTTGTTCTTTTTTTTCTTACTAACTATCAGACAGACTGACACACACACACACACAGAGAGAGAGAGAGAGAGAGAGAGAGAGAGAGAGAGAGAGAGAGAGA
>JAGDQP010000976.1:0-29024 GCA_022664845.1 Lepisma saccharinum | reverse complement strand
AGAGAGAGAGAGAGAGAGAGAGAGAGAGAGAGAGAGAGAGAGAGAGACAGACAGACAGGGACAGACCCACCCATAGTTCACTACATAAATTTAGAAATAACAGTGTGACGTCCATTTCACTCTGATGTTCCTTGGTAATATCTTGTTCTCTTTACTTACTCGTTTTGTTTGTGTAAAGCGCATTGATAAATAAACTTAATTACTATGTAATTAATAATAATCACATTTATGTACTGTGATAATGATTTCCATTTCTTTTAACAGGTAGACATTTGTATGGAAGAATTACATAATAGTGTTCATTCTGCTGTTGTCATACCAGCAGATATCAGAATAACTGCTGAACAACTGACGAGTAAATTTTCTCAGAGCAACTGGAAGCTGTCTTTCGACAGTCCCTGGTGGTCTGCAGTGAGACAGAAGTGTGAATCAAATAGAAATGTCGTTGCTGTAAGTATATACCGTAATATGTTTTCCTTACATACTTGTCATATTGGAAGAATAATTGGATCGTGGATAGCTAAGCGCTTTAGTTCTCTTGTTAGTAACGATGAATTTTCAGTACCAGTAACGTAGTACTAGAATTTTGTTCCCCTTCCTGTAAGGAACTTCTTAAAGCTCTTGTCCATGGTCCCTGCTAGCAGCAGCCCCCACAAGCAACTTCAGCAAATTCTTGCCGCCTGTAAAAAGCACACACCAACTGTATATAACAGTATTGCCAGATTTCTAAAACGGAGATTCTTTCCAGACTGCATAAGAATTCCAGTCCAGGCATAAAAATTTCTTCACTTTTATCAACCGTGAGAAAGTTTTAAACTCGAACTTTGAGATGACCTCTCTTTTCATGTTTGTGGAGTTTTACAACTCAATTTTATTTATATGTCGCCTTTAGAGCCCCCTGGATACGGTTAAATAATAGTAATTTTGTCCTTCGGGTTGGCTTTCGCGAACTCTTTTTCATTGGGGGGGGGGGGGTCGCTGCATTGTAGTTACTTCACTTGTCAGTAAAGTTTCGCGGGTTCCGAACTCTGTTCTGGAGTCCTCTAGATTGAGGTTTCTCGAGTTCTTATGTACCTTCAACGCCATTTATTTACCTGGTAGAACTGAGGAAAATCTTAAATAGAAATGGCAAATCTTGAAGTGGATCACGTAGTCCAGTAGAATTACATTTTGTCAGAAGGAAAGCACTTCCTAAACAAATCGGTAAATTAGTGAAGTTTAGTATATCAGAAGTGAAAACGCGATGTCACCGGGTTGTCAGTGTTGCCAACCTGGTATGACGTTGAACATTTGCAAATTGCACTATGACGGTTTGTGAAATGTTGTGCATAGTTAGAAACACTGCTGTGTATGCTGGACATATGTTGTTGATCATCATCAAATCCAATAAAACGACGTAGTGGCATGTTAAAATGTGCAACGTGGTACCGGGTTGGAAACACTGACAATCCAGTGACATCGCGTTTTCACTTCTGATATCCATCATGTTATTGGAAGATACTTCCCACAAACGATCTTTTCATTTGATTTATTTTCTCTGCTTTATTGCGACTTATCCATTTTCATTCCATTGTCGACGTCGACTTTTAAGCACCCAATTGGCAACGCTGTATCTCCTAAACGATGCAGAATTTTACCTATGTTTATAGGAACTTTTCTTTCTTGTTTCGATGTTAGCAATCACCCCTTGAAGTTCGTTACGGACTTTTCTGAACACCCTGTATATATATATTGTTCGTTTACGTATCTATGCAGTATGCTCTGAGTTTTTCCTTGTTTGAAAGATGACGAATCTCAGAAAGCATACAGTTGAGAAAATAAGTGAAAGAAAGCCAATTTAAGCTTTGGCACCTTCAAGGAGACGTCGTTTTTTTCAATTTCTGCCTGGAACATGCGCTCAGAATAATCTTTTTTGTTGTTGTTGTTGTTGAGTTTGGAATTGCTTATATTTTAGCGCCAGAATTAGGTTAATTTTCTTTAACTGTAACACCTGAGACTTTTTATGCTCGGATTTGAATCCGAGGCAGAATGAAGGTGCACAGTTGAACATGCGATATCACTCGCAATGAACATACTTGCTCTAAATCACACCAAATTTCCTTCACAATTGCTTGATTACAGAAATTTACAAGACGTTAAGAAGACTTTCTCCTATTTTCACTGCTTGACCAATAAGTGATAACTGCAAACCTTGACTCAAATTTTAGTTGAATTCAAACTGTTTTTATTGAAGAGGGTGAGGTTCAGCCAATGGCTGTTTTGCCACTGAACCCTTGTCAAAATAAAAGCAAAGTTACAATATTAAAATACAATAATAATAATATTGGTACGACTTTTTGTAAAAAATATTGCGCAGCTCAAAACTCAAGAACAAAAAAGATTATTCTGAGCGCACGTTCCAGGCAGAAATTGAAAAAACGACGTCTCCTTGAAGGTGCCAAAGCTTAAATTGGCTTCCTTTCACTTATTTTCTCAACTGTATGCTTTCTGAGATTCGTCATCTTTCAAACACGGAAAAACTCAGAGCATACTGCATAGATACGTAAACAAACATATATATACAGAGTGTTCAGAAAAGGCCGTAACGAACTTCGGGGGGTGATTGCTAACATCGAAACAAGAAAGAAAAGTTCATATAAACATGGGTCAAATTCTGCGTCGTTTAGGAGATACAGCGTTGCCAATTGGGTGCTCAAAAGTCAACGTCAACAGTGGAATGAAAATGGATAAGTCGCAATAAAGCAGAGAAAATAAATCAAATGAAAAGATCGTTTGTGGGAAGTATCTTCCAATAACATGATGGATATCAGAAGTGAAAACGCGATGTCACAGGATCGTCAGTGTTTCCAACCTGGTATCACGTTGCACATTTTCCCGTGCCACTACGTCGTTTTATTGGATTTGTTACATGCCCTCGTGATGATCAACAACGTATGTCCAGCATACACAGCAGTGTTTCTAACTATGGATCATACTCGAGCTAGAGTTTGTGATTTTCTCGGATATGTCCTCCCGTGTATTACCCATAGTTTGCAACACTGCAATTTCTGCTTTCCATATATATGTTGTTTATCATTACTAGGTCATGCACAAAATGTCACAAACCGTCATAGTGCAAGCAATTCGACAATATTAATATGACGTGAAATATCCAATATTAGTAATATACAATACAATGCAATAAAAGAAAAAAATAAGAATAATGCATAGTAATAATAATAATACCTATGTACTAAATACAATGGGTCGCCGTGACTCAGACGGTAGCGCGTCTGACTACGAATCGGGCGGCCCGGGTTCAAATCCCGGCCAGGGCATTGGAGAACTTTCTCTCAGTGTTCCCATGCCTGGCGCTCTGAGGTGCACTCAGCCTCCTATCAAATTGAGTACCAGAGTGTCCTTGGTATTTCTGGTCGCCTTGGGAGGGTAAAGGCGGTCGAGCGTGCGACTGACCACCCCACCTCACTTCGTACCGTAGGTCAAGAAAATGTGGAGCGCTATTTCCACATCCCCCATGCACCGTTCACGGCGCGTGCATATCGCGCAGGGGATAGCTTTACCATTTTTTTTACGTACTAAATACATGAATTCAGGCGAGAAACCAGCCATTTCAAATATACACCCTCCATTCCAAAAGAAACCGAACGTTTTAAAAAAACAAAAAAACAATGTACATTTTGGAACAAATCATTTTTATTAATCAATGTATTCCCCTTCTGCATCGATACACATATTTGCACGCTCCAACAAGTTGTCAAACGACTTCTCCATGTCCTTTATTGGAATGGTCTTTAGGACGGCGGTCGTCGCCTTCTCAATGGCTTCAATCGATGCGTGCCACTTTCCTTTCATCGCCAAATGCAGTTTCGGGAACAGATAGAAATCGCACGGAGCGAGATCTGGTGTATAGGGCGGATGATGCAAACAAATAATGTGATTTTTGACCAAAAATTCAGTTACAAGTCGCGAACGATGTGATGGTGCATTATCGTCCAAAAGAGTCCAACTGCCGATTTCTCGATATTCGGGCCGAATACGACGAATTCTTGCCAGCAAACGCTTCATGATGCCCAAGTAAAACTCTCCAGTGACTGTCTGGCCGGGCTGAACAAATTCTTTGTGGATAATTCCTTTTGAATAGTAAAAACAAATCAGCATCACCTTAACTTTTGACTTCACCAAGCGACTTTTTTTGGGTGGTCCTTCATCCGGCGCTCTCCATTCAGCACTTTGCCGCTTTGTTTCGGGCTCATATTCAAAACACCACGTCTCGTCACCAGTTACAATCGATTTCAAGAAGTTTCGATCCTGCCGAGCACTTTTAACAATGTCTTTGCAATGCGCAATTCGATCAACTTTTTGGTCTTCGGTGAGTTTGTGTGGTACAAACCGCGAATTAACCTTCGTAAGGCCCAAAACTTCGGTCAAAATGCGGTATGCGGTTGTTTGAGGAATGCCTAATTCCATTTCAATAACTTTCACCGACGCTTTTTTGTTATGTTTGATGAATTCACGCACTTTTTCGATGTTTTCTTCCGATAATCCGGTTCTGGGACGGCCTGATCTTTCGTCATCATCCAGCGTCTCTCTACCCGATTTGAATCGCCTGAACCACTCGTAAACTTGCGTACGGGATAGACACTCATCACCATATGCATTTTGTAGCATTTGGTGCGTTTCAGTAAAAGGTTTACCCAGTTTAACACAAAACTCAATTGCAGCTCGTTGTTTGAAACTCATTTTCCGACCGATGTACACAACACACTGACAGTTGAAACGCAATAACTTTGTTGCCGTGCATCCAAATGTCATGACATTTATACCAGTTGTCAATGAGGGACTACGCCATCTACCGGTAAAATATTACAACAGATGGCACTAGTGGTACTATTTGTTTTCAAAAGTTCGGTTTCTTTCGGAATGGAGGGTGTATGTAAATATTGTTCCAGTTACACAATACCAATGAGTGAAATTAAGGAGGTAATAAGCAAAACTTCACATGTCCATTTTTAGATAATAAAAAAAAGTTTTGTTCGTTTTTAAGACCTGAATGAACTTTGGTAAACTTTTATGTTTATATGGGCCAGTCTAGTAACTTTGGACTGCGGCCCGTCACGATTCGCCTTTAGCTGTTAAAAACACACCCATCCCCCTGCCTGGACTCGAACCCGGGACCTTTGCCACAGATCACCCGACCGGCTAGACCTGAATGAAGAGCTGCATCCACAAGAGTAATTTTCTGATAGAAAATTTTCTTATCCCATTTTTGTACTCCCTTGATAAAATTACTTTGTATGATTCACTACAGTTTCGTCATTAAAGTCTTAAAAGAGGATTTTTTTTTTCAATCTAAAATTGAACATGTTAGATTTTGCTGGTTATCTTCTCAATTGTCCCTGAACGCTCTGTTGGTGGTAGGGTTTGTATAATTGCTTGGCAGAAAATTCCATATTCTTGCTGCCGTAACAGAAAATCAGCAAGCTGTTTTATAGGGTCTGAACGCGGGATATAAAGCTCATTACTATTACGTATTAACTAACTCACTCACTCTATGGCTTATGGAACTCGCAAGTTCATCGCCGTAGTAACAAACGTTCGCCATTGGATTCTATCCTGGGCAATATCAAGCCACTTTTCATCACGAACACCTACTTCTCGAAGATCTCTTGTAATATTGTCCTCCCAACGACGTCTCGGTCTTCCCAATGGTCTCCTTCCAACCAGGTTAGAATATAATCTTCGTTTTTCCCCCATCCGAGCTACATGGCCGTGCCCACCTTAGTCGTCGCGATTTCATTATTTTTACAACATCTGGTGAATCGTACAGTCCGTGGAGTTCTTCATTGTGCAGTCTCCTCCACTCTTCAGTCATCTCGTCCCGTATATCTTTCTCAAAACCTTATTTTCAAACACACGTAATTTATAATCATCTGCTAAGGTCGTACTCCAACTTTCGCAACCGTAAAATATTAAGTTACGTAAATTAAATTAAGTAATTAATATGGATTGCATTTTATGCCTCTTATCTGAAGCGTATCTTGGCATTGGATGCATTTATTTACAAGGAAAATTAGTTGGATCTTTAGTGCGTAGTAACTACGTGCTTTCACCTTGTACAGAATTGTGGTAAGTGTAGTATGCGAATCCAGTCAAAGAAAAGTACTAATTGTGAACTCCGATAGATAGGTTGTAATTAATAAATATTTAAATGGTTTTCCTATACCTTATCATCACTGTGAACCATACATGATGTTTCAAAAATCATATATTTCTTTTCTCCTTCCGCATTGAGTTTTATTTTCTGTTATTAATTACGTTTTTTATGACGACGACACGAGAACTTGAGCGCCACTGTCGCCGGAACTACGCAGGTTTTGATTTTTCTTTCAAGTAGTTTATTTTATATGAGTCTTGTAACATCCAGTATATAATAAAAACTTTAGTTAATGTCCAGAATAACAACTCTTCAAAGAGTCTCTAAATTCACACTATGAACTAACTCATTTGTGCTATATTTTATTTTTATTTATTTATTTATTTTTCAGAAAATGTCTGCAAATACTACTACTCCATTAAATTACTACACCGTCTTCCACCATATACAGGAAATCATTCCGAAGGGTATGGTATTTTTTCTTTGTTCAAATGTTCATGGGTGTATACATTTGTTGGACTTGATCCATTGTGGATTAAGTTTATATTCATATATATATTATGTTTCGAAATAGCTCGTGAGATTTTTTCTTCACCGTCGAAATCCAAACTAAATTATCAGACTCACACGGTAGAGAAATGTTTTCTAAATGTTCTAAAGATATTTTGAAGTAATATTTTTTGAAAACAGTGCTATGTCTATTAACGATGTTTTTGAAAATTTTCTTAAGTCATTTATACCATATTTTACGCTCTAAAACATTTTAAACATGTTTTTAAGATATAACCCACACAGCAGACATCAATCACTTCAAAGGCAGCCCACACAGCAAACGTTTTATACATTATTTTATAGGAATCATTTTAGAACTCAATCTTATTGAAAGAATATTTTCAAAATATATTATTTCATGTAGATAGTAAATTATATGACCTCGAGGTGGCCGAGAGGTTAGCGCATTCTTTTTCTACGCGCGTGGTCACAGGTTCAGTTCCCGCCGTGGTGCATTGAACGGAATAGTGTGGAGGTACCAAAAACTGCAGGTACCGTCCTTAAAAGCTCACCATCTCGTTTAGGAGTTAATGAATAATTCATTCACCCACAAAATGATTTTTGTATAATAGAGGGGAAACCATCCAGTAATAGGCACTTTCTCGTGTAGCAAAAGTTAAAATGTGTGTAATTTCAACAAATATTATTACGAGGAGTGTTCAAATGAAAAGGTACGAAACGTCGTAAAAACCAAACCTGTTGAAATATGAATATGCCGCTTTGGGATAACGTAGTGCGACATCTAGGGAAGAGAATGTAGTGTCCGGTGTGGTTGTGCGCATGCGCGGGAGCCTCTCTCACATGACGCAGGAGAGAATCAGGCAGTTGTGTGTTCCGTCCAATTGGCGCGGCAGTGTGCGTGTGATGAAATCATGGCGTTCACATTGAACAATTCGACGATTGAGGAGCAGCAAGTCAGTGAGAAAGTGGAGTACCCATTTTCGTGAAGGCCGGAAGAGTATGAGTGTACTGGACAAGTTCAACTGGGAGCAGCTTGCGCATCCACCCTACAGCCCAGACATGTGGCCCTGTGACTTCCATCTGTTTGGTCTGCTAAAAAAACATCTCAAAGGGAAGCGCTTCAACTCGGACGACGGACTGAAGGACACAGTAGAGGACTGACTGCTGTCACATCAACAGGAATTTTGGGAACCTTCGGCTCGTGAAACAGTGGGATAGTTGTGCTCTGGCATCTGGGGATTACTTTTGAATAAAAACTTCGATTATACCATCAGTGTCGTTTCGTACCTTTTCATTTGAACACCCCTCGTATATATTGTTGGAATTTCTGTTGAACATATCTTGGAGTCTATACGTTCATTAAAACCTGAAGCAATGTAGAACAAAGGTATCCAAAGTAATTATAATTTCATGTTAGAATGTAAGTGGGCGGTTACAGGCAGTGATGGTAATGTTAGTAACGCGCCCTGTACATGCCAGTAGTGGGCCCTTCAATTATGTTAGCGAAATTGCAGAATAACTCAATTGAAAAGTATTTTAATTCGTTAGATAAGGTTAGTCGAGGACTTTCCAGCCATTATATCAATGATAAGTCAGACAGAAGATAGCTAAACATGTGTTAACATCGTAATAGAGAAATACCAAACCAAACATGAAATGAAAGTACGACCCGAGCCTAAAGGCCATAAAGAAATTCAATTCAGTTCAATTCAGATTAATAGAAATGTGTAATTTTGGAAAAGACCTTATTGTACATACGGTAGAAGAGTAGTACATATAAACCAGCACAAAGCTATCGTTTTCTTGTTAGGCTAAAATAATATAACAGTGTGTCCAAGGAAGATATTTATGGCCTATAGGAAATAAACCTACATTGTTTAGTTTTAAGTGGCATGAGATGAGGCCCTCTTTCACTCCAGGTAACATTAAAAAAATAAATAGAGGGGTACCTAACCATTGTTAATATCCATAATAGGCTTTGTTACATTCTACCTGAGGTTAGAAAAACTATCAAAACTCAGTCCAAAGACTCATCTTTCTCTTCTGTCAATGTGTGGCTGACTTAGTAAACATTCAATTTCATTATTTTTGACACTGGCATTACTTGGTGCTAATTATTTTACTAATCCAGTAGTAAACACCCCCCAAGAAAATGCTTTCAGACTGGAAATTTGATTAATATGGTGCAGGGAGAGAGTACATTTAATGTTTATGTAACTAGACAAATAGAAAATAAAGTATTTACCTTTTAGGACTCTTGATTATTCAAAATAAGACGTCACAAATAAAATATATATATATATATATAGATATATATATATATATACGATACTCAGCTATTTGCTGATACACATCATCATAAGCCTGGTTTCAACACCGCCATTTTTCTGTCACGACCTGTGGTATCAACAACTGAAACAATCCGTTACGGACCAATCATAGGGACTTTTACATGCTTGATAGGTCACGAGAACATTGTAATAAGAAAGATTTATGGGTAAAAGTTGCAGGAGTGCTCATTACTGGTTGTTTTTATGATAAAGATTTTTTAAAAGTATGTTATAAATATTAGGAATGTGCTTTAAAATATTGTGAGGATGTTTTAAGATTATATTTTCGACATCCAGCGTATATAATTCAGAAAAGATTTTAATTTTCTTTCTTTTTTTTAAAAAAATAATATGAACATAGAGCTTATACTTGCTGTGTAATCTTTCTAAAATGTTTTGAAAATACTGTCTACAGATGGGGAGAGATCTTGTAAATAATATAAATATTTTGATGAAAAAAAAAACTCAAAATAATCTCACGAATTGTAAAAAATGTTTTGCCAGCATATAAAAGAAGATCCTGAAAATTAGTTAGTTTTAAACCTCTTCCAAAAAGAGTATCATGTTGTGTGGGCAAGGATCAATCTGTCACACTAACCACGACACGGGACGGGGGTAAGCCATAGTGCTGTTACCGCCCATAAAATTCATTTTATCTTAACGAACCACTACACGCTAGAGGCAATTCCAGAATTCTTACTATGTTGTAAATCCGTATTGCTTTGAATCTATACGGATTTCAAGCATGGCCAACTACGATGGCCGATTGAGGTTTTAATTGTCCTCTCATTTAGATGTGCCAGCTCAGTTAATTTATCTCATTTTCTCTTCTGGGCGTCAACTCATGATTGAACACCTGTTTTTAACCAATTTAATTTCAATTCTTTTGTACGTACTTTTACAAATACTTATCTATACACGACAGTGTTTTATCTGTGGGTTTGTTTGTTTTCAATTCGCTTCTGGATTTAGATTCTTGACACTCTTCATAATTAAAAGTCCATAAATTCGTCGTGTGGTTTAAGGACACCAAACAGGGTTAGCAGGTACCTGTAAATCCTTGAAAAATTGAATTTATTTCGTTGTAGCACTTGGAACCAAGAAAAGCTATTATTTGTCCGACCGTCTTCCAGAGAAAGTACGGAGTATCCTGTTCATTTTTAAGACCTTACTCGCCACTTTCTTTTGACCCTGATTGTAACACTTGTTACATTTTATAGGAACTGTGTGGTAATGCTTAAGCCAACCACCCCTATCCTGGGAATACTCTTAATCCATAATTGATTGCAGTGTGTGTGTGTGAAGGATGGGGAAGATCAATGAAGTGAAAGTGTGCAAAAATACTTACTATCCAGGTCTGTCCGTGCGAAATACTACTCTCGTATCAGTTGCTTTCGAATTTTGAATTATTTATTGATGGTCGTCTCTGGCATTTAAGGCTCAGGCCAGTTACTTTCGAATTTTCAAATCTAAATTGTCATCATTGGAGACAAAACTTCATTTAGCTGAAAACGTTCGGTAAGGATTTGAGGAGAGCTTGTTTTTAAAAGTTAGAGACGCCATGTTTTTTTCCCATTCTTTTTTTCCTCGTGTTTATTAGATATTTGTTTCTGTGAGCGTGATAACTGTTTGTTTAAAGTAATTTTGGATTTAGTTAAAATAAGTATGAGGTTTAGAATTCTTTCTTAAGATGCGATTAGATGTATTTAAGTTGAAAATATTTTGAAACATTAATATTACTACATTGTGTAAATCTAAGATTTCACCTTGAGATATAAAGTATATAGCAGAGTGTTGTTTGAAAAGTTTTTTTTTCTGAAATTAATGCTCCAAAGGTATCCATTTAAATGTACGCTAAAGGATATCTGACGAAGTTGAAGATTAAATATCGTTTATTCCACTAAACTATTTAAGTATAAATACAAATACATATGTATTTGGTTCGGGACGGATGTTAGCCATAGTGCTGTTATCGTCCATATAATTCATTTTATCTTGATTTTATTTTAAATGCAATTCGAATACATATTCAAAAACAGTAGAACAATGATGAAATACACACAAGTGCAGGAGACAGTTTTAAGTATGTAACCTGGAAAATGTATGTACCGAGCGGCCGTAACTCAGTTGATAATGCGTTGACTTTGCACTCCGGAGGTCCTGGGTTCGATAACAGTGGCCGACCATCCTGACTGAGGATTTTCTAGGTTTTTTCCCCCGAAGTGACTCGAGACAAATGCTGGAATGGTATTTTCAACTTAGGCCGTGGACGACTTCGTCGTGCATCTATTCCCGTTCCCTATCCCAGCCTGAGCAATAGATTCAAATAAGTTCAAATTCTGGAAAATGTGTTCAATAGATCTGGAGAAGTCAGGGAAAATAAAAATTGAAAATGGTAACCTTGGTAGAAAAAAATAAAATTCCACAATATCTCTCCCAACCCATTGGACTTCGTTGGCTGGTAAAAGGTATAATTTACAGAAGACAAGACAAGTTTGGATAGAATAAAGTCACGATGGTGGGTAGTGGGCATGTAACGTCACCAGTGATGGTTGAATGTAGATACATATGAGGTCTGAGTTCTTTAAATTTTCTGGTACACAGAAACCGTGCACTCATTTCCAAGAGTGATCTCTCGAACAAAATCGGCAAGGATTGATCTGTAGCCCGTAGGGTGATCAGTATCAGATTGTAAATATCGGGAATGATTCCCAGATGTTCCTTGCAGTACCTGTATAAGCTTGTTTAATTACCAAACGAAAGTTCAATGGCCTTCTCGAAGTACCATGAAACATATTTTTTGACGTGTCCTAGCTGACTGTTATTTTATACAAGGCTTGTGAGGATCAAAATAAACGTGCTGAATAATTATTTCAGATCATATTTCTCTCTTACGGTGTTTTACATGATTCTTTAGAGACATCCTGTAGCTAGGTTTTTTTTTGCCTTTAGATCTCAAGTAAAAGTGGTAATACCGATAAATGCATAGATACGAAGGTATTCATTCTCATTTTTTCGTGTAGCAAATATAGTTTTCTTTCAAAATCTTTTAAAGAAATGGAAAAGGCCATTTTAGCTGTTCATAACTCTTGAGTCTTTAATTCAGAATCACATACAAACTTTTACGAACCGTCGGTTTGAAAAGGTTAAAAACAAGTTGTGCTTTATTTCAGTCGATCCGATTGTGCTTTCTCAGGTGCACTTGGTAAACTTGGTCTACAAGAGATAGGAGTCAAAAGAAGGTTTAAACAAGAACGGATCATATTGTTGAAGTTCATGTAGATCGTTCAGTATGACGCTGTTACGTCACTAGATGATTGTCGAACTGCGAATTTGGTTTTCTATTGGTCCTGATAAACTGCAGTTTTTCATCTCCTAATATGGTTTTATTCCGGAAGAAACTGCTAAGAAAAATAGATCCTGCATCGTTTAATGGGTCATCTGATTTCTCTATAGCAAATGAATCATTTCTGTGTTATACTGTAGTTAAGCTGAAATATTTAATAAAGGGTTAAAATATATTTGATTGACCCAAAGTCGATCTAATGTATATATTAAAAAAATATAGGCCGAATAATTTGAAATGGCGTGTATGTATGTACAGATTTTAAAGATTATGGGTAAGCAATATTTGAAGGGTACAAAATCAACATAGTCCAAAAACTGTGAAAATGAGATCATTTAAATGCTCTGTTAGGTAATTTCCACACGACAAATAATAAAGGGGATCCGTAAGCTTAGTCTGAAGTTATTAAAAATTCAAGATGGAAGAGCGTAGAGATTGTTAGTTTATTTTCCTTTCGCCTTGAAAATCCAGTTTTTGGACGATGTTTTTTCTCGTGTACCCTTCATTTATATAATCTAAGCTTATTCTCAGTATATGTTGAGACAGTTCTGTACTTTCCTATTTTCTGATAGTCAGGTGATACTCATTTATAAATATTTTGGAACAGGGCGTCCAGTTGTCTAGAAAATCTGGAAAAATCGGGGAATTTAATTGGTCAGGACAAAGTCATGGAAAGGTCAGGAAATTTTCTTTAAATCAGAAAATGTCAGTAAATTTTTAGATTTCTCTGTGTGTTTTGCCCATGGAGCGGAGCAGACAAGGGTGTACAAAGGGTCGGTCACTCCCTTACTTTTATGCTAACCAAATCTATTTCATACATTGACCCTGCTATTGTAAGTGAAAGGTAAAATTAAGCTTACTTTTCTTTCTTTTCCCTTAAATTAGTGTATTGACAACAATATGCAAAAACGCAATTTTTATCTGGAAAACCGGCAAAGGTCAGAGAATATATGTTTTATTGCTCACTGGACACAATGTTAGTAGGAGCTCGGTTGGATAGAGTGAAATATAAAATATCTTGTTTCTAACTAGATATTGGGGTGGGCTTTTCTTTCGAAGAGGGGGGGGGGTTAAAGAAAAACAAGTTGTGCTTTATTTCAGTCGATCCGATTGTGCTTTCTGAGGGAGAAGATGGTGACACGTGGTGTTTCCAAAGTGGATTCGTGTTTAGTTTCCTTGCATTAACTTCATTAATTGAAACGCTGCGTTTTATGAGGTGTTTAATTTTTTTTTACACCTTTTTCTATCATCGTAAGTATATAACTATTAAAAGAATTATTTACATTGTCTGTTCAAATGAATACATGTATATCATCATCGTTCTATTTTTTTCTTTTCTTTTCCAGATAGCATTATTGTCAGCGAAGGTGCGAATACCATGGATATCGGTCGTACAATGCTGTTTAATGCGTTGCCTCGACATCGATTGGACGCTGGTATGGTTTGTAGAGATAAATCCTAAAGACAGGTTAAATAATATGAGTTTTTAAATGTATTGTTTCTACTTTTGTAGCTTTTGTAGAACTAAGGAAAATATGATCAAGTAAAAAATGAAGAATATACGAGGGAAAGTCGAAAAGTCTTTGCCCTTTTTTTTTTCAGCCAAGATATTAGTGTAATTGAGAAATCGAGATATATTCGAAGCAATAGGTTTTTCTTGGAACGGCCCAGCGTTAACTCTCGGCTTCTCCGCGGTACAGCGCCGCTGTCAGCTGGCAAAGATGTATATAGTGCAGTCATAAGAGCAGCGAAGTGTTATTCGTTATCTATGGAGCAAGGCATGGACGCCTATCGACATTCATACGAAAATGCAGCCCATGTATGGGGACCAGTGCCTCAGTTTCAGCAGAATTGTGCGGCGGTGATGTTGAGAGTTCAGAAATGACCGATAAGAATTTAATAAGTGGTCGGGGTGGCATCGCTCCTCGCGCATAACATTATGGACCACGAACCGTATAGTCCAGACCTTGCTCCACTGAAGAAGTTCGTGACAGGGCAGAGGTTCATTTCCAACGCCAAAGAAAAACCGCTGTCCGACGGTGGTTCCACGATCAACCGACCGAATTTTACAACAACGACAGCTTCAAACTAGTGGTGCGATGGGACAAATTCCTGAACTGCTACAGCGTGCTGCGGTGATTATGTCGAAAAAACAGTGAAAGGTACATTTGTTTTCCTGAATAATGGCGTATTTATTATTTTGCCTGAAGGGGCAAAGACTTCAATTTTTCCTCATTTTTAGCTTAATGTAAGGCGTTATAGGAATTCATTCTTATAACTGGTAGGCTACGGAATGAGCAAGTTTTGTTTTACAGGATGTAAATCCTCTAGTACAGCGTACTTCATATTTCATGAGTTATTACTCAAGAAGAAGTAACTTGCCTTTTCCGTGTTCTGCAGCAGTAACACACCCTGTCTTCGAATTAAAATTTTCCTATAGGGTTGTGCAAAATGTATTTCTTGGATTAGGTTATGTAATGCTTGCATAATGAAGAACTCCACGGACGGTACGACTCACCCGATGCTGTAAAAATAATCAAATCGCGACGACTAAGGTGGGCAGGCCACGTAACTCGGATGAGAGAAAAGTGAAGATTATATTCCATCTTGGTTAGAAGAGATCTTCGAGAAGTAGGTGTTCCGGATGAAAACTGGCTTGATCTTGCCCAGGATAGAATGATGAACGTTTGTTACTGGGGCTGTGAACTTGCAAGTTCCGCAAACCATAGAGTTAATTAGCTAGTTGGGTTTGTAATGCTACGGGAGTGGGCTAATATGTAATCTGCCATGTCTGTAATTTCTTAACTATTTTCTTCAGACTTAAGATCCACATGCCACCTAATCGCATTTCACGGCCACATATTTCCGCCAACGGGTGACTAGTTGCAGCATACCGTCTAGTTAATGTGGTAACAGCGTGTCATAACAGCCTTAACCTCAGCATCTGACCTGTAATGGTGTCTTCTGAGAAATCTGGGAGAAAAAGAAAAGAATCGCATGAGGCTGCGTATGGACCATGTAGGTTTTCTTTCAACGTTCATGTATGATTCATTTGGCTTTCCTGTCCCATCATGAATATAATTTGCATTTTCCGAGACTCGTATATTCTCAGAGTTGACGATACCCGCAATTTCTCGCTGTTTTGTTCGTCTGTTTTCTCGAGTTAGCTGGTCAGTGAGTTACTGAAGTTCATCGGCCTCTATCGGCCTCAAATTAGAGCTTATTGAACCCCGTTTCTCACAAGTATCATCACAGAAGGAACAGATTTTTGATTCGAAAATTTCAAATCCAGTTTCCGGACTTTTTTTTTAACAAAACGTGGATACTAGCCATAATAAAAATTCACATATTTTACGCCGACCGAATAGCCGTGCGGTCTAAAGCGTTAGGCCAACCACTCGGAAGGGCCCGGGTTCGAGTCCCGGCAGGAGCATGGATGTTTGTGGATTTTAACTAGGTGTAAATTGTCGAATCGTGACGGGTCGAAGTGAAAAAGCTATTAGACTGGCCTATATTAAATAAGGTTTACCAAAATTTTTTTCACACATTGTACATAGGTCAAAGACAAAGAGAGAAGTATATACATGGAAACTATGATTTGCTTGTCAAGAAAACTGCAAATATATCAGGACGATTATATTTTTAATTCATAGTGACAGTATTTCCATAGTAATTTTAGTGGTCGCAAGTCAATAATATGCGACGTTTGGTAAGATTTGTTGATACCTTTGTGATGTGTACTTACTAATGTAATTTTCCCTACTTACCTTCCTTGTGATTTTCCATACTTATTATGTTCCTAATCTCTTAGTAGTGGTTAAGTACTATCGAAAATTTGAAGGGAAAAAACAATCTTTTCCTCAGCATATGCAGTAAGTCTTGTCCTGTTTCTTCAGTACTCTTTCACACCTTCGTACACAAATTCCTTTCCATACGCCGCTCGCATCCGGTAATAAATCTCGATCAACAACACGCCTTCCATCGTTAGGAATTCAATTGTAGGAGAACTCCACTAGGCGGTGTTGTAGACGATAAATTAGAGAAAATTCCATCACTTGTTTCGTTTCATTGTTAGATCCATCACCCCTTGAGATATAGTACTGGATTCGTTACCTTTCAGCCTACCTACAGTACTTTATTCTTAATTAAGCTATAGCATTATAGAATGAAATTATTCAAATTAGAGCATTATAAAGACAATATGTACCTATTTAAATAATCGTATATTGTCGTCGTTAGCGATTCGCTCGTTAAGTACTTTTCACCTTCATCCAGAAGGCATCTTTAGGCGAACCACAGGTATTAAACGATACGTGTATTTCAACTGTTTTGCAAATGTTGCCAAGTCATACGGTTAGAACTAAACTTATATTACTGAAATTGTTTTGTGAACGTATTGATCAAAATATGAGTGTATCAACATGCTAATCGAAATGTAACCTAGTCAAAGTTCCTACGCATCCTTGAAAAGTTCTTACGTTTTAAGATCATATTTTCAGTCCTGAAAAACTCTTGGATTTTTTGTTTTGGTCCTGGATGTTTGGTATTTTGGTACTGGAAGGCGATTGTATTGTTTTCGAAATGGATGCATTGGCAGAAAGAGCTGGTGCGTTGTCTGGCAACAACACTTTTTTTCTTGTAAGCTTTCCTTGCCATTTCGACACCTCAATTCCTCACGTAATCGAACTAGGAGGTCTCAATAATAGTTGCTAGAAATTGTTTGACAGGATGTCTCATGTAGTCCGTCAGGATGACCCTCTCACAGTCCCAGAAAACAGACAGAATCACATTAGTTGAAGACCCCATTACATTCTTGCTATTTTAGGTGGTGGTGAAGAGCTGTATTTCCACTGCTTGCTCATCTTTTTCGCTTTTGAGTCACAAAGGCAAACCTAACTTTCATCCTTTATTACCAGTCTGCTAAAAAAAAATCATCTTCATCCAGTTCACACCAGCGTAGCATCTCCAATGCTGCATCTTCTCGAATCCTTCTGAAAAGGAGTGAACAATTGGAGCACACCCATCATGTCGACACTTTATGAAGGTGCAGTTGGTGATGAATGATATTCCAGATGGACTCATAACTACTACCGATTACAGCCATAACACTTTCAATGATTATGCTTCTGTCTTGCAGTACCATTCTTCGCAACTTCCTCTGCCAGAGTGTCGTAAAGTAGTTTCGCTTATTCCCATGGAGGTGCAGGAACTTGATGTGCCGTGCCTAAATTTTGTCAATTATCACACTTTTCTTAATACATCTAAAAAAATGTACAGCAATAAACGTCAGAAAATGAAAACTCTGTGCTTACTATAAAAGGACTAAGCTACAATACAAATGTCTGAGGCTGTTTCTAGTTCTTTCCCATCTAGGTAATTGCACGAACATTTTGATACCCCTTCGTATGTAAATGACGGCAAACCTTACACTTGATTCTTTTCTAAGGTATCAGTTACATCTTCAAATACACATATCCCTACAGAAACACTTTTCCACGCAAAAATATTTATTCACCTAAAGATGCTTTCCGGACGAAGGTGAAATTACTTAGCGAGTTAATTTTTCTGTGCATCAAAAAATGTCATTAAGCAGATTATAATTTTTTTTAGCACAAGTAATGTAGGAAGGACCATAGTGTAGTGGTTAGAGCGTTGGACTCTTGTTCGCGTGGTCCCGGGATCAATCCCCGGCTGGAGTCCCACTTTTCGGCGTCCACCCAGCGTCGTGAGGCAAACTGGGAAGTCATGTGAATAAAAACGTGACGGCCACTCTGTCTAGAAAGCCCCTAATACGCCTGTTCGTGGCTAGGTGGCGCGCAGTACTGACCACACTGCCGTCACTCAGGTGCACGCACTACCACCAACCGCGGACAGATGTGGTTGGGGCAGGCTCAGGACCTTTCGTTCTGTAACGTCCGAAGGCGTTGTCCATATTTACAAATTGCGGGTACTAATTCAGTTTATCTACAGATAGTAAAGTTAAATACATAACTTGGTCAATTTTCTTTGATTATACATGGTTTTGTAAAAATAAAAGGTCTAAGGTTTTGATATAAGTGAAATATCCAGGTAGATTGCTATGTTAAAACTTTTTACATGATTCATATGATTATATGTTTTTCTTGCGTCACCATTACAGGTACATTTGGAACAATGGGAGTTGGTTTAGGATTTGCAATTGCAGCTGCTTTCTGGTGTAAAGAAAATTCCCCAGCGAAGAGAGTAATTTGTGTTGAAGGCGATTCTGCGTTTGGATTTTCTGGAATGGAGATTGAGACTATGTTCAGGTACTAACACTTGTTTGTTCGTTTGTTTAGAAATTTCTAAAAATTCGATAAGGTCTAGTAGGCACTACTTTCGTATGACTGTGTCTGTGTGTAATAGAAAGAGTTGTCATGAAAGTCAGCGTAGTTATTTTATTGTGTACTCAGAATAGAGGTCATCTCGTACCTAGTACAGCGATTGCTAAGTAGTCGGGCACGTTTTGTTCTCTCGTAGATTTCGAAAATGACCATTTAGGAGAAATTTTTGCTCATGCTTTAGGAATTGAACACAAAAGTACAAGGCAACAAAACATTTCTCTAACAAAGTTATTGTATATGCTATTCTTTTTTTGCTATGCCTTAAAACCCTGAAGATTCCAGTACCCTAACGAGAAAATACACATTCCTTCCTGAGAGGATAGGCGGAGCATAACTAAAACATTAAAATTGCAAGGGGTCGAGTAATACATTGTTTGAAAGGTCTTGAAAGAAATTTTGGAACATCTCCGAGATCGGTATGCTGTTCCTGTTCAAAATTGAGAGAGGTCCACTTTCGAAAATAACTTTTTTTTTCTCAGGTTGTAAGACAGAGTCAAGGAAGTAAAGGAAAAGTCAAGGATTTGGCTTTTACTTGTAACGAAAGAATGGTTCATTTTCGTAGAATTCGTTCCTTCTGCTTGTTTCATTGTAGATTGACAAGTGGTTCGTGGCAAGAGCAAGCGACACGAGAATGTTCCCAGAAAGTATTCCAGGTGTTAGATTTGGCCTATCTGTTACGGTGTCGGAGTCTCCAGCAGTGCCTTTTCCGTGCCGATAGTTCCGACGCCGTAACAGGTAGGACAAATACCGTAACCTGGAATGCTTTCTGCGAACATTCTCGTGTCACTTGATCTTGTCACGACCCACTTGCCATTTGAAAAAGAAAAGATACCTGTATCTAATATGGCGGATTTGAAGATGACGTACGTCCACGTCTATCATGTACTCTAAAAGGGACTTTTGAATCACCCTGTATATAACAGTCTGAATAAGCAAACTGATCGATTCCGAATTGCATTGGTTTTTGGTTTGATGCTGTTTTGTACGACTGTTTGCAGTTTGTGAACATTTTTCTTATAGACTATTTGCTTTGAATCAGAGTTCTTTTTGTTGAAGCGTTTTAAGTAATAAAATTCTTTATTTATCTGTAATATTTAAGTATTGTGTAGCATGTTTGTTTCCGTCTGGGAAATGTATATATGTGCGTTTACTTTTCTTTGTATTGTAGGTTCAAATTACCCGTTATCATTATCATAGTGAACAATAATGGAATCTACACTGGTCTAACAGAGGAATCATGGCAGTATATACAGGAAGCTGATGACATACCTATGGTGTAAGTAATAGAATTGAATTGTATTGTATGGCCTTTAGGCATCTTTGACTCAGGCCATAGGTAGGGGTATGGGAAAGGAAGTCGACTAGCGTGAAGACACCGCCCAGTGTAACTGAGGAAAAATGCTGGGAAAGCCTCAGTGAGGATGGCCGGCCGCTGGATTCCAACTCAGAACCTTTCGAACTCGAACCCAGTGGTCTGCCAACTAAGAGCTTTTAAACTTCCTTTGTATAGTTATTTTGAGAATATCAATAGAATTTCCATTTTCATATTTAGTATTTATATCTCGGTTAAAATATGAAAATACTACAGAAACCTATTTAAGGGCAATGTAAAGCCAAGATGTGCGACAAGAGATGGCAGCACTATCTCCGTATATGTCTAATGTATTTTTATCGTTGCACGAAATTTCAATGCTGCTGCTACAAATTCAAGCTTAGAGAGTTCAAACTTTCAGGGAAGAAAAGTTCATAGCCAATTGCAGAGTTCTATCCGTGCCGATTTTTTATTTTCTTTCTTGTTCATTGTTAAAATCGTTTCATTGTTGTTATGGATATAACAATGAAGCACTTTCGGCACTGATAGAACTCTGCAATTGGTTATAAACTTTCTTCCCTGAAAGTTTGAACTCTCTAGACTTTAATTTCTAGGAGCAGCATTGAAATTTCGTTCAACGATAAAAATATATTAGACATATACGGAGATAGTGCTGCCATCTCTTGTCGCACATCTTGGCTTTACATTACCCTTAAGATAAATGGTCGATTTTGGAACTTCCCACGTGCTATCATAAGTTCCTTTTCCACAACCGATGGTGGTCTGTGACGGCCACGAGACCGAACTGTTTTTTATCGCAGAATTTTCAGTGCAGCAAATTTGTATACAATACGTGAAGGGGAGTGTCGTACCTTATTTCCTGGTACACTTTCTAATCCTATCCCAGTTAATTAATAGCTCAGAAACGAATGGAATAGCAAATAGTTAATCTAGTAGAAGAAAAATAATAATAATAAAAAAAAACAACTAAATCCATTCAAGACAGACTACCCTTGTAAAATCAAATCCTTAGATCTAAGGCACTAGGTAAATACTGGAATGGTAACTTGAGTAACGCCAAGGCGGATTACTTCCCAAATCCTTCCCTTTGTTGTTCTTGTTGTACTGTCTCCAGTGCAGAATAATTTCTGAGTTGTATTTGAACTTAGTTAAATGATTTTTTTTTAAATAACAATAGAGCCTTTTTTTCTTATTAATTTATAATGACGTGAAAGTGAAAATCGAGTATTTTTGTCCGTTCTGTTGGTTTGGACAAGGAATTGGAATATATATATATATACACAGAGAGTTTATAAACTACACCGACAAACTTCGGGAAGGTGATTCATCACATCAAAACAGGATGAAAGTTCCTGTGACAAATTTTTGAAAGGTAATTTCGAAGCTACAGGCTGCGGAAAGCGTGGGAAAATGAACTTTAGAGCTTCATATTTCTAACAACACGAACAGTCCAGCTGATGCGGCATGTTACCGTCAATGACTTTAACGCTGCTCTGTTTAAAAGTGCATATTCAAAACTTGTGCGATTGGATTCCCGAAATTTTTTCTAAAGTGGAGGTAGATCGAAATGAGCATGAATTAAACGACTTACCGTGTGAGTACACCACCATACAACTGGGGAATGCTATTCACCCTCTATGACAACAAGAAAACAAAACCTTCGAGTAAAGTATGCAATTCTTACTCCTGAACTTTATGCATCCCCGCGTTTTTAAAAATTGTTTTTAGAAAATCATTCGGCATATGGAATATGATCGAAATATCGATTTGGCGGAAATGAATTATTGTTTGCTGGTGGAAAATCGTCCCATTCATGCTCATTTCGACCCATCTTTATTTCAGAGAATTTATGGGAATCCCTTGCGCATCTATTCGAAAATTTTGAAATTGCACGGTACCATGCCGCGTCAGCTCTACTGTTCATGATGTTAAAAATATGAAGGTGTAAAGTTCATTTTCCTACGCTTTCGGCAGCCTGTAGTTTCGAAACTATGCACATTTCGAAAATTTGTAGGAGCTCAGAGGAACTTTCCTCTTGTTTTGATATGAGAAATCACCTCCTGAAGTTTGTCGGTGTAGTTTATAAATAAGCTGTATATAATAATGATTCACAGCCGTATTCAATCCACTACTGAATGAGACCTCTTCTGGAGGGAGGAGTTGATCTGCTCCCACGTTGACCAGACGTTTTGGTGCTCTCAACTGTAATAGCCACTGTCTTTTATTCACAGCAGCTCCCCAGTTGCATCACGATGCTGGTTGGGCACCGTTCCAGACCCTCTCACTTAGGACAGAATCCATTGGGAGAGCTGGGAATCGAAACCGGGACCCCATGATCAACAATCAGCGATAAATGTGTATATATCAAGAACGTTTTAGTACGTTATGTAGATATATCTCAGTCCTCACATCCCGACATACAAGTACTAACAATGTTTCGATCGAAAAAATATTACTACTGGTTTACGGTATCTCAGCCCCACTGAGCTGTTTATGAAAGCTGTAGGAACGCTGAGCCACACTTGTATCTTAACATAATATAGGGTAGCTTCTTGGTGGTAAGTGATTCTTAAGTCCAATGTTTATGTATTCAAAGTGACTTGACTTTTTACTAATTCGATGTTGTTCTTTTATATTGAACATTACATTACAGTTTATCGTATTTATGGGATTATTTTCTTGTGAAGTCTTTAAATCTTTTCATTATGCAAACTCTATTTTCAAAATGCCTTCACAGCTGAAGAGCGTAAAATGAAAAGTTGCAAAGTATGTTGGATAGGTCGTTACCAGTTATTCTTAATGGTGAATTAATAAAATGTGTTGAACATATAGTGCGGACATCCAAGTACTCTGTTATAATTTAAACGTTTTGTGCTTTCTTCTTGATTGTGATTAATCATAGCTCGTATAACTACTTTTATTTACTTTTGTCTCTATGTGCTTTTCTTTTCATAACAGGAATCCACCGACATCATTATCTGTTAATACTCATTACGAGAACATAATGGGTCTGGCTAAGAAAACGGGTTACTTCTGCACTACCATTCCGCAGCTACAGAGCGCTATTCAGGCAGCTTTAAAGGTATGAGCAAAATATGTTTTCTTTTTCTTTTCTCTCTTGAAACAACAGACGGAATTAATGCTAAAGGATAGCATTGTACGGATACAAGTTGAAAAATTAGTTCTTGTCCTAGGGGAGAATCGATAAAACACAGTACATGTAATTGGAAGATCGCGTTTCTCATTTCCTCGAGTATGGCGACCAATTTTTGTGTGCGTTTTTCATCTTGATACTTAAGAAATCCAGCAAAAACTGTCAAATCATGAAGCAAAAACTGTAGAATCCAAGATTGAAAGAGTGCTGATTTGCCGCCTTTCTTTGTGGATAAATGTGTACTTTGAATTGTCCAAGTATATAAAAGAGGCCTGAATAAATAAATAAACAAACACCCTTACAAATAATAGTAGTCATCATCCTCGTAATCAGTAATTTAACGAACATATGCACAGTATAAAGCACAAGTTATTGGCATCATACGATACGATAGCTTGATTGGGTGCAATTTAGAAGGTTAAAAAACGTATAAGGGCCAGTTCTAGAATCGACCGCTAAACTTCTAGTCAGCGCTAAGTTGAGGCCGAGTCTGATTTTGGTCAATGAGAGTTGGACTCAACTTAGCCGTGACTAGAAGTTTAGCAGTCGATTGTAGAACTGACCCCAAGGGGCAGATTAAGCCACCCTAATCTTTTTTTAACGAAAGAGGTAAGAAAGTTAGCTTCCTTACCTGTTTGTAGAAGACAAGGTTGATTACAATTAGCCTCTTATACGTTCTTTAACCTTGTAAATTGCACCTGATGAAGCCATCGTATCGTATAGTGAAATCTGTTGTGCTTTTTGTTATGTATATGTTCGTTAATTGAAGAATACAAGGATAAACCTTGTGAGTATTGGTAAATCTAAGATTTGGTCCTCGTCATGAGATCACGTATATGGTAACTTAAAATATTTCGTTTGATTCAATCAAACATCATGGTCTTTGTCTTCGTCTTTCACTAATGATAAAGCTTGGTTGGATCAAGAGAAATTTCGTGAATTGAATGTTATTTATGGCCTTCAGGCATCTAAGGCTCAGACCAGGATAGGGGAAAGGAAAGGAAGCGGGAAGGTGTCGGCCGACCATCTAAGTTGAACGTACCATCCATCCATTTATCTGGTTTGACAGGATAAACCCTGGAAAGACCTCAGTCACGATGGTCGGCCGCTGGGATTAAACCCACAACATCCCGAATGCTAAGCCAACGCTCTACCACTGCGCGCTGAGTTACGGCCTTATAATTTGTAACGTGTTCGGATAGATCTTTGTTATATTTCTAGATAGGTCGAGATGGTGATAGAGGATGTTTATGTTTATATAATAAATGTACAGAGTGAGCCATAATTACGTTCAGGGTTTCCGAACTCAGAAGAAATGCAACCAAGACAGACGCGGTGGAAGAAACTATTTAATTACATGTGGAGACTTAACTAATTGTTTTGTACAACAGAAGTGCAGCGCGTAGTTACATGCTTTCTCCACTGAGACTAATATTGTCGCAGTTAGGTTGTGTACATGCGGATTGTCGCGGTTACGACGTATAAAACTGCTCACCAACATTCTTCTCAAGACTGTAATTTCGTGCTCGTTCTGTATGTTTACTTTCGCATGCTCAGTACACGGTTCGGAGCCGACCTACACGCAGGGGTGGAAGAAGGAAACGAAGATTTAACAATTAAGAATAGAATAAAGGTGTTTAGAAATAACTGTAGAATCCAGTGGCGAATTTTGTTACTGTGGCGATGGACTTGCGAGTTCAGTAAGTCATAGAGTTAGTTAATAAGATTATACTGCGTTAAATTATACCTCGCATGTATCGTTTGGCAACTTAATTAGTGGAGCACTCGATCAGCAATCGGAAGACTGTGGTTCAATTTCCCGTGAGGGTAACGAAAAAAAAAATCTTTTGTTTGCATATCTACCCAGTAATTGATTTGTCATAAATTACGAAGGGGGGATCCTGAAAGTAGTGGTTTCTGATAAATTTCAACCTACTTGCTATTTGGGTATCCCTGATTGGGATGATATTCGGAATCAACAGCCGGAGATGAAATCCTTACGCACCAGGAAAAATCCCAGGCATATCCATCCCCCCGGCAAATTCGAACACTGTATCAACTCACATTACAAGGAGTTTGTAATAAAAGGTTCTACTATCTTCTTGCTATATGTTCATTGTTTGTTTTCACATTGTGGTAATAGTTAAGAAAATAAACAAACAATATTTCAGATTATTTAAGCTATTTTATTGTTTTCTTTACAGGTGACGGACCATCCAGTTGTAATAAACGTAATGATCAGTCCAACAGCCGATAGGAAACCTCAAGATTTTGCATGGTTGACAGAATCAAAGCTGTGAATCTATTATTTCGGTATAATTACCTTGTTGATGTAGTCTGGAAATATATATTTTTGTATTTGATCATGGTACAAATACTGAACTGTTATATACTACTATATAAATTTTATAGTACTGATCTGATAAACAGGTTAAATTAGTGTATACGACATGAATACATTGTAATTAGCAATTGTAATTAATTGTTATCATTTGGAGGGAACTGCAGAAGCTTCAATGTTATTGTTTCATAGTTTTTGTTTTTGTACAGTCGAGAGGGATCAGAAAAATAAATCATATTTTTGTATTTACGATTTTCTTCTATTAAATTCTATAACCATTATAGATTCTATAAAGATTGCTCTTTTATATATTAGGAATAATCAGAAAGTAATTGAGTACATTTTCTTCAGTAAAAAGGAAATGTATTGACAAAAACTGAAATACTATGCATCTTTTATACTGTTAGAAATAAATTTTGAGATTTAACGTTATTTGCAAATAGTTTAAAAGTGCTTTTGTTCTGCAATTTTGTCACAAACGTCATGCATGTTACATGACCAAAATATTAATTTTGTGACAGCAACATAATCAATCACTTTGATGAATGAGATCTATTATCCAAGAAGCAAAGAGCTCTGGTACACACAAAAAAATACTTTCACAAACATTGTCACATCCATACAATACAACAGCATTTGGTGCTGATTATATTGACCGCTGATCATCATATGCACGCACCATAAAGGAAGAATGACCCATACACACACTTCAACAAAATTCGGATAATGTTTTCAACTGTAGATATCTGGAAATGAATCAACCAAACTAAAAATAATATCCTATCCTATCAATGGTGAAGGTTGACGATTTTCTTGCTGAGACGTGAGTATAACTTATAAATTAAGAAAATGGCGACGTTATAATTTTCAGTAGCTAGATGAGTATTCAAAAATTGCTGGGTTTAGTTACAATATGGTTCAATTGGCCACACTGAAAAGATAAAGCTCTCTCTTGTCAAGTTAGGGGTTCAGAAATCACTGTTCGGGGAATATTTGAAACAAAGTGTATCGTTAATTGATTACAAAATCAACTTTTGTCTTCCTCATTAGACATTCTCGCTGACAATTGAACACATTAGAAAATGCCTACAATGATAAAGCATTGTTTAATACAATAATAAATAAATTGGATTAGCTGAATCGAGAAAATCCCTCACATGCCTTCTTTTAAATCACTGTCCAGGATTTCACGCATGCGCATTCTTGCGGATAGACTTTCTCTCCACTTTCGTGAGGAACACGTAATGCAAGATGCTATATTACACACATATTACACACACACACACACGTGAGACTTCTTTGTTGCTAAAGAAGGTGGGCAAGAGAGAGAAACACTATTCAGACGTTCTCTCAGTGAGCCTGAAGTCGTTCCAGCCAGCTACTTTCGGTCGGTATAATAGTGCGATTAAACTTATTCGCCATTTTAGATTTGTTACAAGCATTTGCAATACTTCTGAATGGTATAATTCCACAATATTATTTACTTTATTACAAAATATAACACTTAAGAGAGAAGATGACTGATATTTTCAGGGGCAAAAGAACAAATCAAGCCAAAACATATTACCAGTTAAAATTATTAATTTATTTAAGAAATCTTTAAATATTGTCTACCATGTATATCGTCAGTGTTCGCGAAGAAGTGAATGAATTTTCATCTTTACATGTTCGCGAAGGAGTTTGAATTTTCATCTTTACGTGTTCGTGAAGGAGTATGCATTTTGTTCTTTACGTGTTCGCGTAAGAGTATGCATTTTTATTACGTGTTCGCGAAGGAGTATGAATTTTGATCTTCACGTGTTCGCGGAGGAGTATGAATTTTGATCTTCACGTGTTCGCGGAGGAGTATGAATTTTCATCTTTACGTGTTCGTGAAGGAGTATGCATTTTCCTCTTTACGTGTTCGTGAAGGAGTATGCTTTTTCATCTTTACGTGTTCGCGAAAGAGTATGAATTGTCATCTTTACGTTTTCGCGAAAGAGTATGAATTTTCATCTTTACGTGTTCGCGAAAGAGTATGAATTTTCATCTTTACGTTTTCGCGAAAGAATATGGATTTTCATCTTTACGTTTTCGTGAAAGAGTATGGATTTTCATCTTTACGTGTTCGGGAAGGAGTATGAATTTTCATCTTTAAGTTTTCGCGAAAGAGTATGGATTTTCATCTTTACGTGTTCGCGAAGGAGTATGAATTTTCATCTTTACGTTTTCGCGAAAGAGTATGGATTTTCCTCTTTACGTGTTCGCGAAAGAGTATGGATTTTCATCTTTACGTGTTCGCGAAAGAGTATGGATTTTCATCTTTACGTGTTCGCGAAGGAGTATGAACTTTGATCTTCACGAGTTCGCAAAAGAGTATGAAATTTCATTACGTGTTCGCGAAAGAGCATGAAACTTCACCTTTACGTGTTCACGAAGTATGAATTTTCGTCTTTACGTTTTCCTGGTTTCAAAGAAACAAATTTATGTGGAAATGTGTTCAATCGTAGAGTTCAAATGAGTCGTATTTTCTCAAGGGCTGAACTTTCACTTTCCTAGGACAAGATATATTCTTTTTTTGTTTGTTCTGCTGTGAATTGGTATTTCTTCCTTTGACTATGGAGCAAGATCGAAAAATTAAGAAGTAGATGATCTCAGCTCCGCTCAACACACTGCTTCCCAGAAACAAACCAGCGATTCCTCCAAAAGACACTGAAACAAAAAATAAAGCATTTAACAAAGTACTGTCAGTATATTTTTAAAATCAAAGCAAAAATGTAGTCAATTACTGAAAACAAAGTTTAGTTAACTAGACGATCGGAAAGGCGAGTTTCTTTTTTTTTTTTTTTTTATCTCACGGTTGTAATTCCTGATTTCACAATGGATAGTCGAGAAAAGGGGGATGCGTCGTTGGACCAACACTTCGTACGACCAACAGCCTCTCAAGCAGCAAGAACCGGCGTACGACCAACACCCCAGGGCAAAAATCTGTGTTGGTCGAACGCCGTGTTGGTTCAACGCCGTGTTGGTCCAACGCCGGTACTTCGAAGTGTTGGTCTCATGCCGGTGTTGGTCCAACGCAGTGTTGGTTCTACGCAGGTGCTCAAAAAAATAATTTAAGATCATATTTTTTATTATATTTTTAGGTTTTATATATCTGGGGCGTTGTCAATTTTATTGTTGGTCCAACGCCGTGTTGGTCAAACGCCGTGTTGGTCAAACGCCGTGTTGGTTCAACGCCGTGTTGGTCAAACGCCGTGTTGGTCAAACGCCGTGTTGGTTCAACGCCGTGTTGGTCCAACGCCGTGTTGGTTTAACGCCGTGTTGGTTGAACGCAGTGTTGGTCAAACGCCGTGTTGGTTCAACGCCGTGTTGGTCCAACGCCGTGTTGGTCAAACGCCGTGTTGGTTCAACGCCGTGTTGGTCCAACGCCGTGTTGGTCAAACGCCGTGTTGGTTGAACTGCGTTAGACCAACACGGCGTTGGACCAACACGGCGTTCGACCAACACTA
>JAGDQP010000975.1:71127-136360 GCA_022664845.1 Lepisma saccharinum | reverse complement strand
CAAGTTAATCTCGTCACGTGATTTTTGTTTTGGTATAAACATCCGATACCAAATTCATATCATATCATAAACGGGTATGTTTTGTTCGTAACGTTCTTACTACATATCATCATCACAAGTTTTTGCATCACTATCAACAATGTTACTCCAAAAACAAGTTTCGAACTCTTGTTATCGTGATTGTTTTTTTCTCTATTTTTGTACACACTTCACACACACAAGCCATAAACATGATCTACCTCCATTTCTCGGCGGTTCCTATTTTGCATTATCTTCTAGTAGAAAAATGTCAGATGAAAACTTAACGTAGCTTATCCAAATGTCTAATGAATTAAAGAGGGAATGTTCCACGTCCCCGAAACGGTTGGTTGCATTTGAGCAAATGATGTATTATTTTAATTGGAATTGTGAATCCTGTAAAACGCCAAGATATTTTTTTTTAACTTGTATTGGACTGTCTACGATAGGACAGGACGTGGGCAGAACATTCGATGTTAACTGTAAAAGAAGAAAAAAAATATTAATAAATCAAATACTGGACATACATAACATATATAAAAACTATCACTTAATGTACACTAGTAGAAAAACAAAAACAAAACATATGCTTTGTAAACCACTGCTTAAAGTTGAAATACATATACAAATAGTCTCTTCCATTTTCTTTGTACTTTTCAACAGTTATTTCACACAACGTTTTTGTGTAAAGCGTATGTAACAGACTCTTTGCTTAACGTGTTATAATACTTATTACACTACATTCAACCAAAGACAAGGTTGGTCTTGTGCGATAAATTATTTTTTTAGGTCCCTTGACAGCGAAGCTGTAGCTAAAGGAACCTTCTATTCCCGCTCGTGGTGTCCGTCCGTGTCCAGAAATTAAATCTAAGGAACTACGAGGTGTAGAGAGTTGCTTGAGATGTCGTTGGAGAGGTCTTGACTAAATCACCTCAGAGCCGCCGGAACCGTCTTGACTGGTTCAGTAGTTTAGTGTTGACAGCCTATTTCTTTTTAAAATCTATTGTTCAGATTTCTTCCATTTAGTTAGGCCTAGCTGCGCCAAACTTGGCAAAAACATTATTAGATAAATTAAAAAATACTGACAAAGGAAGGGCTTTGGTTCAAATAGGGATTTTTTGACAAGACTTCGTACATAAATTCGTATCAAATCCCTGCGAAGTAAATCGAGTGTGTAAGGCTGCGTTTGTCTGCTAGAGCGCGTTAAGAGTCCCCCTCGCTCCAACACCCACATTTTAAACATTTTTCAAAATGTTTCAAAAACTAAGAGCACTACCGAAAATGTAAGCGCATAGGGCACTAGAACTTACAAATTACTATGAAATACAATGGACACCGGTCTCAAAATCTTGTCGATTGATGAGTGCTGAGACTTCAATTAAATAGTGACATCATAATCTTTGAAAACGTATACCCAGTATAAGGTACCCGTAACTGTCAGTAATTTCAACAGAGTAATTGAAGTGCCATTTGACATCGCGCACATGGTGTGTGCTTTTCAAGGTTGCCCTGATGTGTCTGTTTTCCTATGTGACTATTATTCTCTCTTTTGTTTTACTCACTTTGTAGAAAAGCCTCATTTACATTTGTGAAGACAAATACTGGCCTATCTCTGCCAAACTATTTGTTACAAGGTATTGTGGCTTTGCAGTCTTTGTGCGCTATGTTCATGTATACATTTTCAGTAGTCAATGCCTGTTCGAACCGAAACTGCGGAAGCCGATGCAGCTGCTTCTCGGGCTGTCTTTTCTCTTGCTCAAAACCTTTAATGCCCTCTAGCGGACAAACGCAGCTTTACAGGGTCCAATTACTTTGAAGGTATTATCAGCATTGAGATACGCATTTATGTCTTGTCAAAAAATTCCTGTTCTAACCGAAACACTTTCCTTGTAAGTGTGTCTACGTCTCGAAGCAATCCATTTACCAGTGTCGCCAACCTATTTTCGATAAAATTACCTTTTTGTTTTTCAAACTGTTCCCATTATTTTAGACATAGGAGTACCATTATTTGACACAATAGGAACATACTCTGAGTGTACGCGTCACCAGAAATCCCATTTTCAGTGTTGTCAACCCGTGCCCAAAATATTTCTCCTGAACTATAAGGTGTACAGACGTTCTTGGGGTATCATTCGAAAGATCTTGCGTAGACTAGCTCATAGATGTTATAACCGTCTTGACTGGTGCATAGTTCAGTGTTACCAACCCATTAAAATCAAATGTTCAATTTGCTTCAATTCAATTAAACATACATGCGCCAAACTTGGCATAAACATTATTTGACACAACAACAATATATTGTGGGTATTCCCGTCCCAGGAACCTCGTTTTCAGTGTTGCCAACTAGTTCCCCCAAAATATCTCATGAACCACGAAGTGTAGATACGTGCCTAAAGTGTCGTCGTTGAAATAGTCTAGACTGGTGCAGTAGTTCAGTGTTACCAACCCATTTTAAGAACATAATTAATCAAATTGCTTGCATTCAGATAGACCTAGCTGCGCCAAATTTGGCATAAACATTATTCGACACAATAGAAAAGTATTTAGTTGTCAGTGTTGACAGCCGATTTTTATAAAAATTAATACGCGTGGTTTAGTCCTACTCTAACACTAACAAAATTACTGTTTATTAACACTTAAAAGAGATGCATGGAGTTCTTGCTTAAGATTTTAATGAAACTTTCCCAATAGATACTGTAGGCGTTCTTTCATCTGGCACGTTCGGTGCCACGGTAGTGCCAGATTATCAAACGTCAATACAGTTTTGACAGGAATACCAAAGAAAAATTAATACAGTACAATACAATGATATTGAAAACAAGTTGTACTTGTAAAAGCTGCTCCATGCCAAGAAAAAAAAATACACGCGAGCGTTATTGTTTAAAGAAGTCTCTGATATCACGTCAACAAATGCCCGAATCCACCGAAAAGATCCGAACGAGCGGTTCGAACGGTGCCAAATATTAGGAAACAGGGTAAAGTTTTTAGTTTCGCAATTATTTGTAAGAACAACCAGATTAGTGGAAAATTATAAATATTACTGTCTAAAAAAATAATAATAACAAAAAAGAACTTTTTAAAGACAAACTTTTCTCACACAACTCGTACTAAAAACTAAATATAATATTGTTTATGCATGGCTAAAAAGAAAAGCATTGGGCGCTTTCTCATATACAGTCACTTTATAAATTCTTCAATTAGCGCGCTCCATTCTTTTCTTTTTAGTCATGCATAAACTTTTTTTTTTTTTTACTTTTTAGTACGAATTGTTTAAGAAAAACATGTCTTTAAAAAGTAGTTTTATTATTCTTTTAAGAGTTATTTCGGAGTACGGATACTTTTCCTCAAGCTAATGTTTTGTGACCCAAATCCTAAAGTGTTCTACAACCAGTCAAACGCAACATCGTTGCAGGCTAGTATTTATTTTAGGATAAAACAGTCCATATTAAAAAAAAAAACATTAATATATGCTTTTAAAATAATTTTATATATAAAGGTAACGATGGAATATTGTACTGTCGCTGTGCAAAATTTCATCATTGTATGACGTCGCGAAGAGTTAAATTAACGCTGCAAGATCTGCGGACACCACGAACCATTGTGAACTAAAAAAAAGTATGTAAAAAGTAAAATATTCAGGCACGGAGAACTAATGATAATTCGACAATAAGGTTTCTGTGAGTCGAAATGTTATGTAAACTTGTAGTAAACAGAAGTTAAATAAATTTCAAATTAAAAATACGTCTGTCCTCTAAATAATCGTAAACAGCACTTCTGCGGAAGCGGTTTTCGCCCTCTACCTGAAAGCTTCTTATGCGTAACATTAAATGGAAAAAGTGTTTTTCGTACGTATATGTGTAATTTGAAAATGTAAATAAATTGTGAACAAATAACCAGTGCGTGAAGAAAAGGAAAAAAAAAGTGTTTGTATGTTACTTCACCATGTATTGAGACCTAGACCCTATCTTCAACTGTTCTAATAGTACGGTGGCATTTGTCATTCCGCTCGATTTGCTTGCCAAGTTTAATTTTTTGCACAGACTTCAGGTATTTCATGTACAAAAAAAAGTAGGTGAACTTCGGGGCCAATTGTTCCCATTTGGTTTTCTTTTTTTTTTTTTTTTTTTTCCAATATGCCGGACACCAATTTCATGCGACCTTACAGAACTTTTTACATAAATATTCGTGCTTTTAATGCCCCAAATACAAGCATAGAGCGTCCAAACATAGAATTGATCTAGACTTCTTGCTCGTTTCTCCATATTTCAAGTGTAATGTGAGGCTTGGAGCTCGGTTCTTTCATTCATATAAGTCGTACATTTTCTGTTCTTTTTAGGTTTCTTTCCATATACGCGTTGTCTCTGACTCGTGTAATGGATTATTGGAAACTCACTTGGCAACATTTAGAAAACAATCCCTAACAGAAT
This sequence comes from Lepisma saccharinum, assembly GCA_022664845.1. Taxonomy (NCBI): domain Eukaryota; kingdom Metazoa; phylum Arthropoda; class Insecta; order Zygentoma; family Lepismatidae; genus Lepisma; species Lepisma saccharinum. The sequence continues at coordinate 131,915 of JAGDQP010000975.1, read as the reverse complement.
AGGCGTTTGCATCACGTTCGTGCGTGACCTGATTCTAGCGTGTTATGTCAAAGTTGCGGTTTTTTTTTTTTTACTTTAAGCTAACGTGCTGCAAACTAAACTTTGAAGTACAAATGTGAAACTTGTTAATCTGATGCAAAGTTACTACAAACGCACCAACCATGACATTCCACGCTTGTATCCTTGCAGCAGTGTACAAGAACAAACTAAAACTTTCCTTTTAAGTTTGTTTCAAATTTAAAGAGCATTGCAAATTGCTCTGTCACGCTGTTTGCAAGCCTACTGTCCCTGTCCAATGCTATTAGGGTAGTAGTGAAGATTCTATCTTTTTCCGAGTTGTTCCAGGTAATTGCGACCGTGTCAACTTCATGCCAAAGGTTACACTACTGCCATCTGTTGATGTTAATTTGTTACCTATGTCATCATCATCATAATATCCAGCAGTTTCGTATCCACTGCTGGATGAAGGCCTCCCCTTTTTCTTTCCACATATCTCGGTCTGCTCCTATTCTCATCCATGTAGCTCCTGAAAAACGCTTTATTTCATCTACCCATCTTGCATTTGGACGTCGTATCTGTCGGTTCTTTTCTCTGGGAATCCAATGTAGTACATTCGTTGTCCATCTATGTGACCGGCCCCTCTCCACTTCATCATCTTCGCAGTCTTGATTACTATATCTACCTTTGTCTGTGCGCGAATCCATTCATCTGTCTTCCTGTCCCTCCTGGTTATTCCTAGCATGAATCTCTCTATTGCTGTTTGTGTGACTAATCTTTGAGCCGTGTGAGCATTCAATGCCCAAGTTCCACAGCTATACATCATTACAGATAAGACACTTTACGCTTCAGACACATTGGTAGTTTGCTTTTGAAAATAAAGTGTAGTCTTCCAAACGAACTCTACGCCATTTTACAGCTTTTATTTATTTCACCCGTCAACTTGGCAGTTACCTATGTATATGGACGTTTATCGGTATCAGCAACTAGTAACGAAAATTGAATACTTGCGCATATTTCAAACAAAATTCACGTTGATAGAACATTAATTGCAAACATCACAGGAATGTCCATATACGTACATTTGTACATACGATGTACGTCACATTGTGTTTAACGTACACATCCAGTTTCTCAACGACTACTGGACCTGCATAATTAGGTAAGATTAGATTTATTTGCGTTCATTGAACCAGGTACATGCATATTGCAAACTGGTATAGAACATGTCAGTCCTGTAACATATACAGTACATAATGAGATATTGCAGTCAAAATTTTTGGGTGGTGTGAGTACAAAATACACAAAGCAACACCCACGTACATACATACAGCTCACAATAAACATATTACACTAACCCTCAAAGAATTAATGAAAATATTACATGGATATTGAATTTTACAATACATACACACAAAATACAAGTCAGAAACAAAATACATTAAAAATAATACAAGCTACAATTTAATTGCGGTAAACATATTTTATAATATGGGACAATGAATACAGAATAATATATACAACAAAATACATTTCCAAAAGAGAATGTCCTTGTAATAGCTGCTTTCCACTGCAGAACTGGCCAGCATTGGTTTCTCATAATTTCATCCCACTCGTGAGAAAGAACCCTATACACATATTACGTAAATTATAAAACTAACATTGAAATAACTGAAAGAATTCTAAACAATGTTATAGTATGTATTTACCAAGCTACTTTGCTACTAAACAAAGAGAGAAGGGAATGAAGAAAGGGCTATCGCTTAAAGAAATAATAAATTAGACTGTACAGGTCCACAAGAAATTGGCGTCCGCCATATTGAAAAAAATACATGAAAACGAAAGCGACAATTTGGCACAATTTTTTTTTCTGATTCTATACACCAAATATATGAAGTTTGCGCAAAAAAAAATAATCTCCAAACACGGAGAGGTAATACACAAATACTACAAAATCATTTATCCTGTTTACATCTTGCAATCTATTCACACTTTATTTTCTCACTTACCATGTACTAGGAAATTTAGATATTTCTCTAATCATGTGGTTTCCCTTAGACATGATTGCAAAACTTATGGACATCACATTATTTGTTAATATGTGAACCACTGTCAACTGTGAAAGTTTCATCAACACTATGCATTTCCCATGTTAGTCATTACTTTAATTTACACCTAAGGTAATATTCTTTTGACACTATGAATGTTTGAGTCACTCTTTAACTTTTTACGGGTTACCTTAATAATACAATACCCTGCAAAGATTATCAAAAGTTTTCCCATGCGAATATGAAAGCTCTAATAATCTAAAAAAGATCACGAAAATATACTGAATAAGATATTGCTTTTGGTCGTGCATGATAAAAGTACAAAAACTTTAACAACCAATGCGTTCTGGAACTCTACACGTTTCTTACGTATTTTATGTATTTCATGCAGCAATGGGGGCAGGCTTTCGTTCAGAAAATTAGCCGGGGGGGGGGGGGGGCATTTCAGAGAATCGGGAAGGCGTCACTTGTACAATTAGCATTACAATAGTAGGATAAATAGTAAACTACAATTTTGCCCGGGGGGCGGTATATTCCCTCCGGAGAGGTGCATGAAAGAAACACTGAATGATGATAATGATAAATATGTTGAGGTGTTAATTATATGTTCGTATTATGAAGTTCTGTAGAGTTAGTTTTTATATTGAATTTATTTTAAGGCCTTTAGACAACTATGGCTCAGGCCGTATGGATGATGATGGGATGAATTGGTGAAATGAAGAAAGTGGGAGGAAACGGTGTTTGTCCACCACAAAGCTCACATGGCATGAGCAGGGATCGATCCGACGACCCCTAGCACCAAAGGTGAGCGCTCTACTAACTGAGCCACCGTGGCCCCATTAGTTTTTTTATGTTTTTATGGTTCACAATAACTCAATACTTTAACAGAATTAGCACAAAAGCGGCCATAAAGTTGTGGTTTGAGCAAAAAAGTGGCGCAAAAAGGTAGAACAGAACAAGAAAATCAGATAGGACGATGTCCCAAAAGGCGTAAAGTTTAGAGGGATGTACAGGAATAAAAACATTGCACTACCTTTCCTCTGTCTCAATGGCATATCAGATTTTTTAAAAAGTTTCCAGTGCAAGGATGCACAATATATGAGATAATGTACGTTCTAAGAAGAACGAATGTTAGTTTAATAGCCTTGTCACGAATTAAAGTAATGTTTGGTAGGTAAGGCCTCTTGTACTTATATCTTCATATTGAGCATGATACGGTTCTAATAATTGTAGTTAATCTTATAATGTGAGCAATATATTCTATTACATATCGCATGTTTTTCAAGTGGTGTTGGGCAATGTAGTTTGCCATAGAATTGTGAACTTACCTCTCATCTGAATAGTAACCTAGCGCTCCTACTGTGATCTGTTTATATAGTACGCACATTCATATTTGGGCTTTGCTATATCTTACAACCAACCTGCCCCGACTTAACTATAGAACAGTTGGCATGCAAAATTAGTTTTGCTTGAGGTAACATTGAAGTATAATAGGTCCTTATCATTCTGAAGCACAGCAGTTTTCTCGTAAAGTCCTCTCATACGACGGTAAGAAGTTCGTCAAATGCTCCAACAGAATTCGATAATAGTTCACTTTTTTCCCCCCTGAGTACCGACTCAATATACCACAAACAATGAAACTGTCCCAAACGCCATATTTCTTGAATTTACGGAGTGTATGCTTGAATTTGCATGTTTTCCAATGACTTCTTAGTGTAATACAAACGCATTCCAACTTATGCAGGTCCGTATTTCAACTGAGATTGTAAGTACGAAAAATAATCTGGATTACCATCAGTTGAGAAACCGCTACCGCTTATGTACAACTGTGGCCTTATGATTTTTTGTGTGTACAGTAGAGCTCATCTCATATAAGCCTTCGATCCAGGAGCCGGTTTCCTACAATTTATGGTTAACCAAACATTGACACCCACCGCCAGAAAGATTCCGCCGACAAATTTTCTTCGACACTACCACTTTGACAATGCAGATGGCAAAAGCTTGAACCCCCTTCCCTCCCTTGAATGTTTACGTACTTAAGTGAACATAGAGAGAAAAAGAAAAACAATAATATTGAAGAAGTGACAACATTTGGGTCGAAAACCGCAAAAGCTGCAGAAGGTTCTCTAAAGATGTTTGTGTTTTTTTTTTTAGCTAAATAAGGGTTGACCGCTGATTTTATATGAATTTAAACGCAGGATTAAACCTTTCACCCACCGGACATTCTGTTCCGTTTCTCCTGGTCTCCACTCACACCAGACGAACTGCAGGATGGTTCATTCAATAAACACCGGGACTGTTATTTTCACCTCTTTCTCCGAAGAACCGACTAAAGTTAAGGACAAAGACGAGACTTAACGTAAGATGCTGCAAAGCCCACAGATGCAATAGTTTAGTTTGTACATATGTATGTGTATGTTAATAAATCCACAATCTCATTCCTGCACCAGCGTGACATACAGCAAATCGTCGATTCAACGGTCAAAGTTTGGCAGACTAAAATGGGTGCCATCTAGTACGTAAAATTAACATGGCACCCTAAAAGGTACCCTTCGAAAATGGCCGTTCCGTACCGATTCCGAAATCTTCCGGAATAACGAGATTTATTATAATTTATTACGAGTACTATTTAATATAATGATGTAAATATGAATAAATGTTTGTTTACGATTATTTTTAGGAGTAATAATTATTATTTCAGTTATTATCTAACATTTACTACTGTTTTCCAGAAGTTCTGTGGTATTTAACGTTCTTATGTAATGTTCGAAAGTTGCATTACTGCATAGGTATGTGTAATCTTTTTGTTGTTAATTCGGATACTAACAGGCCGTAAATGTCAAACCCTATTTAGGAAAAATTAAATGCATTAGCTAATTAAAACTATATGCCATTTGAAAACTAAGATAATAATGTTATTTTTCAGAACTGCATTCAGTTTTTAAGTTTATATCAACAATTTCAGTGTTAAATAGCTTAATTAATTTAATTTACACGACATATTTTACCACACACCGTGTATTTTCACTAGCTCATCTTCGTGATTTTACAGAGGAAAAACAGTGGCATGGCATAATTTTCTGAATCTATTTTGAACATCCCTAGCACAAGTATTGAAAAAACTGAAGGAACTTTGTTTTTGAGCCACTTTTACAATAAGCCTGTTTGCCTATCAGTCCGGAACTTTCCACTTACAAAACGTTTGTCCTACATAACAATTCAAATTTGACTTTTTTAAATCTGAATTTTCTGCCTATAAGTAAAGAGCTTTGAAATTACATGCAAATTTTTACCATATGGCCTACCATTGTTAAGCAAATAATGCGTTCCGAACTGAGTTTTGTTGTCAGCCAGTTTGAAAATGCACGCGATTACACTATTTACGTTCAGTGTTGCCAGATGTTGGTAAATTTCCCTCGACGCAGGCAAAAATTTATCAAAATTTGTAGATAGGGGGAAAATGAGGATTTTTAAAATATCTTAAATATAGGGAAATTCTTGTTGAGTATATTTCTACTTTCAATTGACAGCAAAAAACTAAATAAAGTTGTAATAATACACAAAGCGATGGAAGGAGAAAAATACAATAATAATATTTACTTTCTGAAATAATAACTACTGTAGGTGTCCGGTGCTTACAATAAGAAACCATTCGAGGTCAACAATGACAGCATCTGCATTTAGCGCAGTTGAAGCAAACAAATCACAAACAAACGTTACAATATTGCGATGTAGCTTTTTTGATTTTTAAATAAAGGAGGGAGTAGTACATAAATAATTTTTTATAGGAGACGCTCATGTAAACAACGTGATGAACCAATGGAAGTTCACATCAAAACCTGGTGTGTGGCATAGTTTCATTTTCAGTACAAATTGATTTGATTACAGGTACCAAGCATCACATCACTGGAACACGCATAAATTCAAGAAATCAGCCAGCATCAGAAGACTCCGCGAAATTATAGACATTTCTGTTCAGAAAAACTTCTATTACGCTCTGTTTTAGACCCGGGTGGGCTAACTAAAGAGTTTTTAAATATTTCCTTCCGTTTGAACAGTATTTCTTTTAGAGGTGACCAGGACCGGAGATGTTACGCCCATAGCACGAAAAATACGACGCCGAAATTATCATTTGATTATGTTTCCCAGACCGGGTCACCTATGTTCGCATCAACAAAAGTGACCTGTTTTCAGATCTGGTCGTAACCACTACAGGACATCTTTCTATAGTGCTTCATCTGGCTTGAATTTCTTCACTCTCAGGTGATCCATAAAATATAAAAACAAGTTGTAATCACTGGAGCTAAGCCTGGATTGTACGGGGCATGGAGCAACACCTCCCAGTGCAAATTGGTCAGCGTTGTGACACTCAAATAAGCAGAACGCAGGCGAGCACTGTCATGAGGAACACTGACATGTCCCAACAACATCGCAGGTTTTGCTAATAGCATTGCCTAAAACACCCTGGAACAATGTGAAACAACAGCTAGCATTCATTGTGACCCCGTTCGCCAAAAAACCCACGCAATATTCATTGATGTGGCTGCTGTCCGCTGAACATGGGCATGCAGTGATTTTCCACTACCTCTCGTCCTTTCCTCAACAGTGATTTGAATCTTCGCAAAATTTCAGCTGGCTTCATCTTTTCGACTATGTGGCTTCGACATATGAAATGGCCTCGATAGTACACGGCTAGCTACAAGAATTGAAGCCATTCTTCATGCAGCACAACCTTCAGCTCAGAAAGAGACGAAGGAGGTGGAAATCGACGCTGAACTCTGGTTTCCCAAACAATCCACAAAGGCTTGATGATATTCAGGTCTGGGAATTTCGCAGGCCAGCGGTGTGAATGGAGGCATTACCAACCTAGAAATTAAGTTTGCACAATTGCGTGGACCTAGTTACCCAGGAGTTCTCTATATACTGTTACTGTGACAGAACCGTGTAATGTGACAAGAGAGGCTGCCGAATACTATGACCCATAGACTATAGCGTCCCACACCATAATAGAGCAGATAACACGGGAAAAAAAAAAAAAAAAAAAAAAAAAAAAAAAAACTTGAGAGGGTGTATGCCAAGCAAACAAGTGTCCAGTGGTAGGGAGGAGGGTACAGGGCGACTCGTCCGACCACACGACACGTTGCCAGTCCTCCAACGTCCAGTTTTTGTGGGCACTGCACCATGCACGTCGCCTTTGAGCATTCTTGTCTGTTATTTGGGGCTTAGGAATAGCAACACGCCCATGAGTAACCATTTTATGCAGTTCCCACCTTACTCTTTTGGATGACACTGGGGTGTTTAGGTGCAGATTAAGTTCTGTAATCAATTTCTCGGGCGCTGTTTTCGTCTGCACAATCCGCTTCAAGGCTCGGCGGTCCCTATCCTGCAGTTTCGTCTTTCAGCCACAAATGTGCTTCGCCGACCCTGTTTTACCGTGTACTGTGTGTGTCCGGTGATCAGTTTCGAGACCGTGCCTTGTGTTACACCGCATAACGTCGCAGTTTTGCTGACAGATGCTAAAGCTAGACGGGCATCCACAATTAGGCCTCTTTGAAATTCCGCCAAGTCGGACGTACTGGTCACTCTCCACACCTGCACAACCACACTGCTTCACTCTACTATAAGTGCACAGTCCATCCTATCTGCAACAAACAAGAGACTGCTGATTTATGCAGTGCTCAGTGTTACAAGGCCAAGTTACAATATGTTCCACTTTTGACAAGTGTTTCCATTATTTTGTCCAATACGTGTATATCGACATTGTGGTTCATGATACTGACTACAATAAAAGAAAGGTGTATTGTTGCAGAAGTTGAAATATCAACTGACGTACACTTTGAATTTGCTATGTAGTTTCATAATAAGGTTTATCATCTTGTATTATATCATCATGATAAAATTTCTGAACAATTAAACGTTCCAACGTAGCTGGGAAAAGTCTCAATGGCGGTAGTGGATTCGAACCGACGACATGGGAATGAAAGTCCAATAACCAAGTACCGTACGAGTGACGAACGGCCTCCGATCTCCCGAAGTCAATGGCTCTTCGGCACGGTTTTATCCGGAATTCCAGAAGATCCACCCCTTGGGCACCGGAAATCGTTTATTATGATCCATATCAAATTTTAATTTAATGTAAAAGACATTTCTAATAACTTAGGACTCACATAAGCAAATGCACGTGAGTCAAGATTCCCCACTACTATGCTACCTTTACTTCTATTTCATTAATAATTGAACAATACTTTTTATAGGCAATATTAACTCTATTTGTTTATTAGTTAGGTTTTCTACCCATTTTGCAATTAACTGTTTGTATGTTTTTATGATTTTCTCTTCTTTTATTTTGATTGGTATGTTGTTATAAATTTTAGGAGCTAAGTAATACGTTTGATATTAGGTTAATGATTTTATCGTTCTTACGGTTTCTAGATTTTTCTGTGTAATATTTCTAGTTCCATACATGTGTGAAATTTTACGCCATTCGTTTAAATTCTTTCTAACATACATTAGAACAGATTTTAAATATAGATTTAAAAGAGGTAACATTGAAAAGCTTTTTATAAATCACTTCTACTGTGTTATCTAAACGTTTCTTCAAGCATATTCGAATAATGTTATTTTGTTGAACTATCAATGGCTTCAAGTGAGAAGGATAAGCAGCACCCCAACTTAGAATGCCATACTGAAGTATACTTTATACAAGAGCATGATAGGCTACATCATACGTAAAATTTTCATACAAACAATATTTCGAAGTTAAACTAATTTGTATGACAGTTTTCGTAAAATTTTAGCAGTGTATTGTATGTGTGATGACCATTTTAAATTCTTATCAATAATTATACCTAAATATTTTACATTTTCTTCGTTAACAAGACAATTGCAGTTACAATTTGATGTATGTTTACAATGTTTTAATATCATGTTTTGAGGACGTCCAACCGTAGTTAGTGAAAAGTTTACCTAATTTTTTTTTCTTCAGAGTTTAATGCCAAGAGATGAACCCACACATTTATTTTATGAAGCTCTAGTTCAGCTTCTATAAATGTTTCCGTCCATGTACTTCCGCTGACAGTAATTGAGGTATCGTCCGCAAATGATTGAATGTGTCTATTTAGCTTCAAGTTGCACAAATCATTAATATATATTAAGAATACAACTGGTCCTAACACAGTTCCTTGAGGAACCCCATACTTTACATTTGTAAAACAACTCATCCAGTCACCTGTTTGAACAACCTGTTTCCTATCCTTTAAATAGCTATTAAACCAAGATAATACCGTACCTCATAGCCCACAATTCTCGAGTTTAACCAAGAGAATTTCTTGCGACACTGTATCAAATGCTTTGACAATATCGAGGAATATTGTTACAACCTTCTTATTTTTGTCCATACTTTTACAAATTATTTCTGTTAATTTATATACTGCATCCGATGTACTTCTACCAGCTCTGAACCCATACTGATTACATGAAACTGTTCTAGAAACGCAACCAATCTTCTCATAATAAATTTGCACCATTAATAAGTAATGATATAGGCCAATAATTGTTTACATCACGTTCGGTCCCTTTTTATGTATAGGTTTTATAATAGCAGTTTTAAATTAATTAAAAAAAAACTACTTGTTTCTAAGATTATACATATATTGTAGCGGTTTAAAAATACTAGCTTTAGTTTTCTTTAGTACATTTGTAGATATGTTATCTATACCAGGAGCTGTTTTAGATGATCTATAAGGTTTAACATTTAAGATTTCTTGCTCGGTAATTGGAGTGAGAAATATAAAATTCGTGATCTTATTTTGTGAAATTGAGTTCACATTAGTTCTGTTTGTAGACACTTTTCTAGCTAGTGTTCCTTCCGCCAACAGTTGAGAAATAATTATTGAATGTAGCTATTAATTATTAATTGTGGATTTTGTTCAAACTTAACCAAACCTTCAGTTGTGTTACGATTATCTATTTCTGAGCTTCTTTTGTTATTTTTATCTGCGATGTCTGGATTACTCTCCACATTTTACTAGTGTTGTTTCTACATTCAGAATTGTGCTTTTTATAGCAAATCAGTTTTAACCTGTTTTATGAATTGTGTGACTTTATTTCTGTATTTTTTTTTTTTAGTACTCTTTTTTAAATCTATTTTATTTTGAAGCCTTTTGTAATACACGGTTTTAGTTTCCGAAATTTGCTGCTTGTTTCTCTATTATCTTTTTCCGTAGCATATTCTATATGAGTTTTCATTGATTTAATGAAATTAGAAGTTGCAGTATTTGCACAAGTACATCGCATTACATTTTCCCAGTCACATTTCAATAATTCTTCATTTACCAACTTATAATAATTAATACTATTTGGTAATGATATTTTCTCTCTCTCTTAGGTATTGCAAAAGGAATATTTATACTAGTTAGATAATGATCTGTTACGCTTGTTTCCAGTATAGCTGAAGTAGTACTTTGTGGCATTTCGTGTTTTAAAAAGATATGATCTAAACACGGCTTAGTAGGCTCTGTAACCTTCGTGAATTTGTTGATACATGAAATGAATCCGTGATTACATAACTTCTTTAAATATAAGTAGACATTTTCAGAATATTTTTCATTTAAAATATCAAACATTAAGGTTTCCAATTAATATCGAACACATTGTAGAGTTTGTAAGCTGTTTATCTAATGACCGCAAGAAAGCTCTTTCGCCTTCGCTTAGAAACGAAACAGACCGGGAACTAAAATACTTCTACACATACGTATGGAAACTTGCTTCTGCAATAGACGTTAAAAAAAAAAACTGAAGCCGAGTAATTGGTATTCTGACAAACTGGGAAACGTAATACTTCAGGATTGTACAACACATGAACACTGAAACTTTCGTGCTTATTTTTACTTGCAAGGGAACTCTCATGAAAAAAAATGAAGTACAAACTAATGAATTCTGTTTTCCTTTCATTTAAAGACAGCCAAGTAAAATGCACTTTTAAAGAAAAGATAGCTAAAATCAGATCGGAAACAAAAGTGAAATATGTCTTAAAATCTGCAAAAATAATTATTAAAACCAAACTTTTGTAACAATTGCCTGTATATGAAGGGCATGGGGGAACACAATGGCAACCCTCACTTTAAAAAATTGAGTTGAGTACAGAAATACAATGGTAACAACACTCATGTGAGTTGAAATGTGGAAAGAATTCAGCAGATGGTAGCATATTGGCAATTTGTTTAAGGGAAGCACCAAATGCCGGCAAGGCAGAATGAATTTTCCTAACGGAATATCTCAATTCATACTCAATGTGGGTTACCATTGTTTTTCCCTACGCCCTTCACATCTGAAAAATATTGTTTTTAACAAAATTTTCTAATTAGACACGACTGCATTTTCTCCGTATACTATCAAAACATTTTCTGCTGGCACTGATCATTTTGTTTCCCCGAGCTGCTCAAAATATGGGTTGCATATGCTATTGTATATTCCTTCCCAGACCCACTTTGACCGTAATATTCCAAATACAGTATGCCCTAAAAGTTGTACAACCCACTGCGCTATAGTACCTGTATGCAGCTATTGCTCTATACGAAGATACCGTTATTGTGTTGAAATATAGCTCTGTTTATTAAGAAAATTTTTAAGACACTAACCAATAAAACATAGCTCAGGCACATTTATAAAAAACAATGTTACCAGAGTCGTAACTTTTTTTTTTCACAAATTGGATTTACGAAACTGATTGCAACATTCCTCATTGCCACTACAGAAATTGTATGGAAGCTCATCGAACATAAGAAAGAAAGTTTCTCCCTTAAAGCATACAATCTTAGTGCCGGGGTACTGCTGGTGTAGTCTGATGCAATCTTTTAGCGAGAGGTCAACAGGTTTTGTACAATATAATCGACTTTGGCAACACTGTTAGTTTGAAGTGACGCTCCCATCTACCTCACTATACCATTTTCAAGGGAAAAGACAAAACTGAAACTTTATGGAGCTATTTAACAATTTGACTACGCCCAGAAACTGAAATTTAAAGAGTGAGTTCCGATTATCACTTGTTCGTTCAAAGAGTGAGTGAGAGAGAGGGACGAGAACCCATTTCCCACTTTTCTTGGGGTTGAACTGCAGTAAATTCATGTGTGTTACGAAATACTGTGGTTTTCTACTCTGCAAAGAATATTAACTGGCGAACAATATTTCAGGACATTTATCGTTATCACGCTGCAGAAGAGGTATTTGAAATGAGTTTTTCGAATTTAGCAGCCGCGCGAGATAAGTCGACTACGTTAAGTTTTGTGTGAATATCTCCAGAAATGTGCAGAGGAAATTATAAATAAAAATCTGAAAGTATTCGCAGGATGGAAACTCTGAACATCACATCACAATTCCTTTGTGCTTTTTTTTTTTTTTTTTCAAAATTCAGCGTTACCAGGTGTAGTTAAGCTGTTATGTTCTTCCATACATTTCTCAATTTTATGTTTCCCTGAAAATGACAAAGTGACATAGTAAAAAGCTAAATTATTCACACCAGATACACCATTAAAACTCCTGAACAAGGACTGTAAGCTTTCAGGAGGGACTTTCATTATTATGTTCGAAAAGCAACTATGCAAGCTCTGTTGGCACTGAGAAATAATGTATAGTCAGTCATAAATAACATAAATGGGGTTTGTACTGAAATATACCCATTTTTTAAAGTCTGGCTTTATTATTTTAAAACGTGAATGATGATTAATGTTTTGTTGGTTAATAATGGCTTAAAATGTCGGGATATACAGGGCTATATTTCAGCATAAGTACGGCGTGTGTGTGTGTGTGGGTTTCAGTTCAAGTTACGTACTACGAAACAGTAACTCTTGGATACGTACAAACTTTCCCCCTGAACCATTTACTCTGCAACAATAATTTGGTAATATTGAAGAAAATACATTTTCCTTACAAATGTTTGCCTGGTGAATTCAAATCTAACTTCCAATATCTTTCACGTACTACTTTCGTGTAATTTTTATAAACTCCAAAATATGAATTAATTTGTTGACTGCGCAAATAGGAATGGACAAGAAGCCCCTCGTATAGCCTTTCTTCAACTGCGCTTGTTTGAGTTTACGCGTCTCATATAGGGGTTGATATCAAGTTTTCAAAAATGGATGAAACTACTCATTTTTGTGTATTGCCCTTAATCCACCTTGAAAACATATTTCTGCTCCTATTTTACACCAGCTGCTGTCCCCGAGGTTGCGAGTTCGAATCCACCTAGGACATGGGTGTTTGATTTTTAAGAAAGCAGTGCACTCGGATTGGGGTATGTACTAAAATAATAGTTCACCCCAAATAAAAGTTTCGCTTTCTGTGCGGGTTCAGTTCCTTCTGGGCTCTACTGAACGGAGTGGTTCGGAGCCCACTTTAGCAAAAACTGTAGGGTCAGTACTTAGCAGTTCACCACCTCGTTTAGGACATTAATAATTTAATCATTCAGAAATGATGGGAGAAAATTATTTGGATTCTGCAGAAGGAAGACCCAATAACTATTTGAATTTATGGCCTTTTGCATCTTTGGCTTAGGCCGGCATAGGAGAGGGAAGACGATGTCGGAAGTGGGCCGGGGCTAGTTTGAAGGTACTATACCAGTTTCTGGGATCGATTCCAAGACATCCATTTTTATGTTTGTTCATGAATGTTATTTCATAACTTCCAATTTGTGTACTATTTCTCTCTCCATGGTCTTCTCTACTCGAATGACTGTGTTACGAGTTTAACTTCGTAAATTTACATGTATAGGTACAGTAACGATTTTAACATGGACAGTAAATTCGTCCCCGAGGGCCAGACCGTGACCGTCAAGTTCTACTAAAACGTTCTCAGGCGTCTGCGAGAGAACACACGGCCGAAAGACCTCAACTGTAGCGCGGGTGGGGAAACTGGATCATCCATGACGAAAATACATCCCCTTGGACAGCGTTCGAAACGCATCTTTTGCGGCCGCAACTAGATGATCATAGCTCCTACTCGCCTGAAGGATCACAGTTTTGACATAGTCGATGAAATTCAGCGCCAGACACATTTCACAACCTATGAATTTCACTGTTAAGGAATTAAATTGTTCAATAGGGCAAGGATAGAAATCACCCTCCAAGCTACATTCTCCAATCATGAAAAAGGTAAAGCTATCCCCTGTGCCATGCGCACGCGCAGTGAACGGCGAATTGTGGACGTGGAGATAACGCTCCACACATTCTCGACCTACGGCACTAAGTGAGGTGGGCCTCGACCGCCTTTACCTTCCCAGGTGCCCAGAAATACCAACACTGGAATTCAACTTAATAAGAGGCTGAGTGCATCTCAGAGCGCCAGGCATGGAGACATTCACCTCCCGAAGTTTGCACCATTATTTCAGACAGCCTGTATAATATAGGGTATTCCGGAACTTCTTGATGGAACCTCTAACTAAAGTTACATTCTTTGTGTACAGAAGTTTTTTTTTTTTTTTTTGGTGCTACTAAGCAAATTATATACTGACTGCACTGATTTCAAATCAGAAGTCAAAATTACTTATACCGTGTCAAGTTGTGTGGAGTATCCAACCATTCCAAGATAATTATTTCATTGATAACTTCGTTTTCCTCACTACTTTACGAATCTGAATTTGAATTTTATTTAAGGCCTTTAGGCATCTGATGCTCAGGCCGACACTACTTTAGGATTTCCATGTTAGAGAATCACTTAGGGAATATGCTATACCAAACTTCCATTGAAATCCTTCGGAACTTTCAAAAGAAATTAAGGAAAATATTTTTATAAAATTTTACAATAGCTGCTGTACAAATTTATATCACTGTATTGTTATTTCCAAATTATTTTTTTTTCGTGTGGTGTGATCAAGTCTTGGCCTCATGAAGTTTGGCTTGTTTTACTAGGTGTTGCGTGTCTGCGCAGCGACGTTCATAACCACTTTATTCTGCGATCCGTAACTTTTGCTTCCCTATTGTACACCCATGACCAAATTCGTTGTACAATATCATTAGCGATTTACATTTACCATAGAAATTCAAAATCTTGATGTACAGTCAAGTTCATACAAAATGGCCGAGAGAACTATCAAAGTACAAACAATTGTGACAATACTGAAACTACATTCAATGTTGCTCTAAAACGAACTTTTCACTTTTTCAGGTCAGTGTTGAAGAATCTCTTACTATTGAAGAAAAATCTCCACACGCCATTTGCTAATTTGGGTGTACACTACGTGTAGTATTTTATGGGAAATTGATTTGAGCTTGCAAGCTTTGCTGCAAAATGAGAAATCAGTCCTTTTACCAATACTTCAGGCCTACCTCGCTAAGAAATAACTAAAGTTCTATTTTGATGTAAGAGTCAAATGTACGAGGGTCATTTGAAAACTTCATGCATGTCCTGCGTATGAAGGACTATTCCTAGGTGTGATTTATATCGTATAATGTGTGTATAATATACACTGTACATGTATGAGGTTTAGTGACTGTTATTTTCCTCTTTTGTACAGCTGGTGTTCGCAGTGACTGAGTCGAGATGGACTAAAACGTGAAACGAGCAGTGATCCAATTAGTTACCCACGCCACTACGTCACATCTCCATCGCGAAGATTTGTCCAAATACTGTAGAGAGGCAACTACGCTGGTAGTTGATGGGTGGCAGTTAGGTATTCCAGACAATGGCCCTGAAAATTTTGTATTTATGATACTACGTAAATGTATGGCTGTACCATTTGTTTGGACTGTTACCATAGCAACAGAGGTGGGTGACATACGACTTCAGTCACGAAGACCTTCCTCAAAAGCCATTTAAGAAAATAAGGTAAGATCACTAGGAGATTATATTTTATCATACTCCGTGGTTAAAAAAAAAATGGCCGGCTGGATTTCACTGGGGTAAGGCGAACATTTGAAGACGACCCCGCAATGGACCAAATTTTTAAGGACATGATGCACGCGTTCTATTCAGATTCTTATATGGTTTCTGTAGTATGTGGCGCCATCACTCGACGATCATTCATAGCAAGATCATGACGTTATTCCACACGGTCAGAAGTTGATGTAAAGGGACGTACACGGCGATACTTGAGTAAAGTAATGATAATCTATGCACACAAATGATTATGGAAGGACTCGAAACAATGTATTAATCAAGAATGATCTAGACTCTGACACGTAATAATATCAAGGATATACCGGAGAATAATATGCATTTAACTGTAAAAGTTGAACACAAAGTTTAACCTAAATTTCTTTTTTTTAAGATTTCATAATTTTGCGAAATTTTGAGTCTCAGTAAATGGAAAGTATGGACAAAGAACTTTATGTAAATTATATATGTAAATATTCACAAGCCCGGTTTATTCTTTCTCCCTGGCCCGAACAAGTCCAAACTTTCTCATAATTTTTCGGTATTTTCCATACTCATTTGTTGGAACAATTGGGGAGGCCCTAATTCGACAACAAATCAGTTTATCTAACATAAGAATAGCTGAGGAAATTAAACCAGTAGTTAAATATCTTTTTATAACTTCTGCCCGATAGTCCCCCCCCCCCCCACACACACACACTGTGGGTGTGTGGTAACAATCACTCCCTTGTAATTACGGGATTCCGGGTTCGATTCGTGGTAGTTCGGAGCCCAATTTAAACTGTAGGTCTCATCTTTATCCAATGGTAGGTAATGAAAATTCATCATCGGTTAACCTTCTCCAGGGACCTTCGAAAGGAACAGATGCCAGTCGCGTTTCCAATGTTTTGGGCATCCCCTCTTGGGTATCATTTACATTTTTCTTTGTTTTTACTTATTAGACTTATGAGCCAGATCGACAGGTATGGCGTAAGTCCGTCATATATCTCAGCACGGAAGAGGAGTGTACCATCCAGGCAATTTCCTGGTGAATGCAAGGAAACTGTAACCTGCGTGCCTTCTCAGTGTCGATTCGAAGTCCGCGACCGTAACCTCTAGACCACGGAAGCTGGGAGTTTTGTATGGTCATCTAACAATATGATGGAGTTAGTGCGGATAGTTTTCAACGAGTATGCACGTTGATACCAATAGAAGAAGGTATAAAATCATCTAAAATAAATCTATAACAGAATTTTCTGTAAAGTACTACATTTAATAATCTACATGCGATGTTGAAAAAGTTGGATTTAAATTAATTGTGGTCTCGGATAAGGCAATTAGAAAAATTACACGAAGCTAAAGAAGGGCGGAAAAAGAGTTGTACTATTTGTCCTGACGGAACAAAGTTTGTAACGACGGGACCTTTGGTCACCATGGAATCTGAACTATACATAAACCTAGGACACCCATCTTATGGACAAGTGGATGATTAATTGTTTGACATAACGTATGAAAAAGCCGTAAAAAGTTTGGTAACTTTACATTGTCTTAAGTGTGAATGCGAAACCTCAGCACAGTCCATTCACGGTAAATAGGTTGGCAATACTGACTATTGAAGTGTTGAACCTGAACAGTCGTGTCTGTAGGGTATCGCGGACTATTCACGCCAAATTTGCTGCATGCACATTAAACAGAATAGAAGTCTTTGGGAAAATTGAATTATATAATGAAGTGGCAATACTGACAACTGACTGAAGTAATTGGGGATCTGAGACACCAAGTTCGCTGCAGATCCATGGAATGGTATAAAAAGCTTTTGCAAAAAATGAATTTTACGAAAGATGGCAACACTGACAACCGGAGTAGGTTTACTTCAGATTCTGGAACCGCCTCCCCCACAGTCATTTTTCTAATGCAGCGTTTTTCAACATTTATCATCCTGCGACCCCCCTTTCACCATGCTTTCCAGCCTGCGACCCACAATTATTTTATTTTGTGCAATATTTGGTTTTCATTTTAAAACACAACAGTTTATTTAAGGCATTTATAATAAATATCCTAATTATATTATCGAAAACTATTCACCAAATTACATCATCTTTAGTAATTATTAAAAACAACAAGCAAAATAAAATACTTTCTTTGAAATTTATTAGCTTTAACGTACAAAAGCCTAGTTAAATTATTTTTTCACCTTCTCTCGCGACCCGCATGCACACATCCCGCGACCCCCAGGTTGAGAAACCCTGTTCTAGTGTATCAAGGAATATTCATGCTAAGTTTGTTCGGGATACGTTAAACGGTTTAAGAACATTTCCAAAACAAACAATTATTCACTTTTATAAGTAGCATACATCCAGATACAATGAGTTCCTCTTATCCCCACCAAGGATCACGAAGTTACTGAATCGTAGACTAGCTAACTTCCAGATAGCCGAAACGGGTCAATTTTTGGACCGAGTCTATGCTTGTGACCCGGAGGGCGAAGCATAGACTTCGTTCTTTCCTTATTATACACAGTTGCGTCTGGACAGGCTTTCTACCTGCGGTGACCGGGGGTAGGGGTGTTACTCCCCCGAGTACAAAAAATACGACGCCGAAAAGTTCCTAACAATAAAATAGTAACACATGAAAATAGTCTCATATCCCCGGTAAGAACAAAAATGCCGCCGGAGGTGCGGAAGTATCCGTCGCAAAGTTATTCTGAAAGAATTTTGTGTCTGAAGTATTAAATAGGATAAAAGAAATCAAATCTTCTAAACTCTCAAAAATGAAGTTTCCGTACAAAAAGACCTCACTCTTCAAAGAATCTCACATATTGATTGGTTCTATCTAACCTCAGGAACAAGACCGGTCACCGGGGCAACTGGGTCAAAATTCGCTCATCGTGTCGCAAAGTTAACTCAGTGTAGTGATTTCGGTCAAGACAGGGTGCCGCGTCATTTGGGTCAAGTTTCGGGCCGGGGCAGGTATGTTCAGCACTGCTAACTTCGTTCTCTGAACAACTGACACCCAAGATCACATAGAAACAAACAAAAATATATTCTTTGGTCATAAACCAATACGTCCGTTGAAAAGGAGCTTGTCGATTAATAGTTTTTTTTTTTTTTGCATTAAGTGTGCACACATCAAAACTTGGTTAACTGCTATCCTACTCAGGCATTTGAAAAAACAACAACTGATAATTACTAAACTGACACGCATTCAAACAGTTCTTCCCAGGACATATATGATAGTACTGAAAGTTGATAAACAAGGATGGATATGACCCAATAGCAAATAATAACGTTGTGGTAGTAAACCATCAAATATGTTCCAAAATAGTGCGTTGTCATGTTCCTGACGGAAATATGAAACGTCCTAGTGACAGAAGTTTCCACAACGTACTACTAGTCATAACACCCTGTACGTACCCTTGCCTCACATATCTCTATTTACCATGTTGCAACACCATCTGATATGTTCTTCAGGGTGGAAGATCTCCAATGTGCCTTAGTGTAGCTATTATGTTTCCTCCAAATCACAAGGAAATCGCAACTAGTTACACTATATCGATTACTATCATCAAAAGCTTTTGTTTGACGATAATCATTTGCGTCACGATGATGCCAAAGGTCTTCACAAACCGACAAGGTCCTTTTTTGATAGCCATCCAAGGGGCTCTTCTTCCAAAAAATGCCCCACTCAAGTGCAATTACTAGCAATAATATAGGTCGCCCGCAAACTCCCATAACGTAGTATTCATCTCGCTCTGCTGTTCTCTAAATATATAATTTCTGGTCCATGCAAACGGCTCACTCAGACGCGAATCTAATCGACTGTCTGCTCAGAAGTCCGGCGCGAACCAAGTGAACGGGTCCTTACATATACGCACGACTCGAGTTGCGTTCAGCAGCCGCTTGCTACCTGCTCGGGTCGAGTCGCTGCTCAGAGGAACTCACGCTGGGACTCGGCTATACTGAGTCGAGTTTCAGCAGATTGACATGAATACAGTACATGGGTGAAAAAAAAAATGTTTGGAATAAACCACAATGATATACAACATGGCTGATCATGACGAAGAGCTTTGATGACACGACTGTTCTCTGCACTCGTGGAAGAAAAGGACTGTTGTTATAACCAGTCATGTTTTTCATTCATAGTGATTTTGTCAAAATATCAACATTACTAGTCGTGACAAAGACCTTTGCTTCCAGGAGCCCCGAGAAACTCGTTGTGAAAACAAGCGTCTTTGTCATGATGTTTATCACTGATTACGATTTTCTCAAAACATTTTCCCCACTCAAGTCGTTAGTCCACCTTTCCCTACGAAGTTATGCAACCAACATGCTTATCATGTACAATCCGGTTGCCTATGTACAAGGGAAACAAACTCGTTACCTTTAATGTCACCTTTGTGTTGCCTTTAAACACCAAAATTCTCAGTAATCGGCTGAAAGAAATAATTGAGAATGTGAAAGGTGCTTAAAGCTATCCCTTGTGCGATGCGCACGGGCCGTGGCTGGCGCATGTGGGACGTGGAGGTAGCGATCCACATTCTCGACCGCCTTTACCTCCCAAGGTGCTCTGGAATACCAAGGACACTCTGGTACTTAATTTGATAGGAGGCTGAGTGCGCCTCAGAGCGCCAGGCATGGGAAAACACTGCAAGACAAGTCTCTATCGTCCTGGCCGGGATTTAAGCCCGGGCTGCCCGATTCGTAGTCAGATGCGCTACAGCCTGAGCCACGGCGACTCATGTGAAAAATAGTTGCTGAGCAAAAATGACTCTTGCCTGTGATGTAAATGTTGAGGTCACTAGTGTGAAATGTATATGTTGCTGAAAATGTTGTAAACTTATACGGAAATAATCGTTTAAATAAAGTTAAATTTTGTGTAAAGAGGAAACTAATGTTTGTGAAAGGAATTTGTTAGTTGTGGAACAATTTAAATAGAAGTTAAAATTAATATTGCGCAATTATTTTGTAAGTGAACTGATTTTATCCTAGTTTTCCTGAGTAATGAACCGCGAAAAGGAAAAGAGGCTTTTTCTAAAATACATATACAGTGTCTAATGACTTCTCAACATTTACATTATAAGTGAGAACCATTTTTGATCAACAACCATCTTTCTCTCTCATATCCATGACAGTTCTGCTACAGGTCCTACTAACGACGCTAACTTCTATTTTTTCGCCCCTTTCTCCCTTCTTTTTCTCTCTCTATCTGTGTCTGATATGTCATAATTGAAGATTACATAGATATTAGCGAAATGTTGGAAGTCTCATGAAGTCGAGTTCAATCTTCATTAACATACAAGTAATAGTACTCCAAATACTTATTTTAACTGATTACTGGAAAAACTGTTGATGTAATTTCCCTATTGGTCCCAAATAGTTTTTCAGTGCTCATAAAAACCTCACGATTACGAGGGTCAATCAGAAAGTAATGCCTCCTAATTTTTCTCTCTTAATTTACTAGATGACTATGAAATTTACATAGCATAATACCCATAACATTCATGATTAATTTTCCACTTTTCAATACACTCTCAGTCTTTCCCCACAGTTCTTGTGCCCCTTGAAACAAGTACATGTATTCCAGTGCGGTGAAAATCGTGGTCCTTTTTCCTCAGCGATTCCACTGACTGCCTCTTGGACTCGGATTCAAAAAAAATAATCCACGTCTTGTATCCAGTCACAATTATCGCCAATAACTCCTTGCCTTCCATCATCTTGAAGCGCTGCAACGGATCGGAGGCTACTGTTTTCCTTGCCTCTTTATTCTGGTCGGTCAACATTTTTTGGTAACCAGCTAGCACAAACTTTGGAGTAACACAGTTTATCAATAATCAATAATGTTCATCACACTGCCTTTACAGATGGAGAGCATGCGACACAATTTATCTATTGTTAGCCGGCGGTCATCACCAATGATCTCGTTGACTCACTGGATGTTGGGTGCGTGGAGTCACTTCAGTCGCCAGCCGGCCGGTTTTCACCAGCCAACGATTTTTTCCCTTCAGTTTCTGTACAGCAACAACAAACCCATCGTTGAACAGTGCTGACATCTATTGTTACATTCCTGTAAACCTTATTCAGCCTTTTATGAATACGAATGGGCGTTTCACCTTCCGCATTCAGGAATTCTAGCACAGCACGATGTCTTATACTATGCCGATGTCAGCCATTTTCTCAACTGATTTTCCCAGTGTTGACTTATGAAGCTGTTACTTCAGTGGGCAGTACACGAAGGTTTGACAAATCGTTCCAAATTCAAAATTTTCACATTACCAGTTTATTTGAGGAGGGGAAAAAGTAGGAGGAGACATTACTTTCTGGTTGACCCACGTAATATCAAGAAAGCTGAAATTGAAAATATACGGGATAGTTATTCTGCCGGAAACACTTTAAGGCTGCGAAAGTTGGAGTACTTTGGCAGCTGAACATAAATTGCGTGCTTTAGAATAAGGGTTTGAGAAAGGTAAACGGGCTGAAATGGGACGAGATGACCGGAGAATGGAGAACATTTCATAATAAAGAACTCCACACACACTGATTCACCCAACATTATAAGAATAATGAAATCACAACTGCTAAGATGCAGGCTATGTAGCTTGGAGAGGAAAAAACGAAGATTATATTGTGGTTGGTAAGCTGGGGAGAAAGAGGCCGTAGAGAAGAGAGAGATATCGTTGGGATAACAATATTAGAATGGAACTCGAGAAAAAAACTTTGGTAAACTTTATTTTTTATGGGCCACTCTAGTAACTGTGGAATTCGGCCAGTCACGATTATCCGTCAGGCGCGATTTAAAAGACACCTATGCCCCGGCCGGGACCTTCGAGACGTTGGCCTAACGCCTTAGATCGCACGGCTACCCAGTCTTCGATGGTAAGTGTTCATAATGAAATCTGGCTTGATCTATACTCAAGATAGAATCCAATGGTGAACATGTTACTGTGGCGATGAGCTTGCGAGTTAGGTACAAGTAAGGACAACAGTTTTTGTCGCATATCTATAACTTTCTTTTCCAATTACAAATATAAATATATAGAAACATCGTATAAATATGTTGACTACAGACATATGCACAATAAAATGTCGTACTTTTGAGGAAAATATTGTCCTGATATGTAGCTAAATAAAAGCGATATTTGCAAAGATAATTTTTCGTCGACAAAAGATTCTAGTCCAAAAATGTACCCTCATTTTATCTCGGAGAGTGATATTTTTGTAACGCAATGAGAACTATTAATCCTAATTTTAATTTTCGTTACTAGATGTCGCACACGGAAAGAAATCTTCGCAAATTTGGTACATTTTTTTTAAAGACATGCGACGATGCTTTTGTCCTCAGTTGTACCACTAATTTAGGTGACAGACGCACAACTACCTGAGACTATGAAGTATCCTGATGGACTAACTGTTTCATCCCAGTAACAGAACCCAGATGCAAAGCACCAAGAAAAAGAATACCGACACGAAATATTTTTCTCTTCATCATGTCGAGTAACAGACGAATGACGAAATATTAGGCTTGAACTTGAGACCTTCACACCCTATCATAGCTCCTCGTTGAGATTCCTCAACATTTGAGCAACGAGTTCGTTTCCCTTATACATAGGCAACCGGATTGTACATGGTAAGCTTGTTGGTTGCATAAATACGTACGGAAAGGTGGACTAATGACTTGAGTGGGAAAAAATGTTTTAAGAAAATCGTAATCAATGATAAACATTATGCTGGTTATGACAAAGACTCTTGTTTCCACAACGATGTTCTCTGCGCTCGTGGAAGCCAGTGTCTTTGTCATGACCAGCCATGTCGTTTATCATCGTGATTTTCTCAAAGCATTATTTTCACTCTTACACCCACGTACCGTATTCACGTCAATCCGCTCAACTCGAGAGGCCAGTCTGACGCTGGAGTCAAGCTGCTGTTAAACTCGATTTACTATGACGGAGTCCGAGTGTTAGTTCCTCTGAGCAGCGACTCGGCCCGAGCAGGTAGCAAGCGGCTGCTGAACACCACTCGAATCTACATGATGACTTGTTCATTTGGATCACAGTTCACAATCGACTTGCATTTATACGATAAGAAAACAGGGATGAGTACCATGTTTCGCAAGTTCGCTCCATATTTGCATATTATATATAGTGGGCGACCTATACAGGGTGATTGAAAAATGAGTGGTGCAAAAAGAAACGTTACATATGACTGATGTAATGAATTTATTGTGGAAATAGCGATTTAACATGAAAGGTAAACTCGCCAAATTTTGCACGGACATTCACACTTACAGATGCTCGATGTGGCCCTGTTTGTGACGCAGCAGATATCCAGACGGTAATACAGTTCTTGCCAAACCCGCAAGAGCATAGCATTATCAATGCTACATCGAGTTGGCTGCGTAGCGTCACGTATCTGCTGCTGTAACTGCCTTAAAGTCCTGTGGAAGTGAGGGTACGTACAACGTATCCTTCATATAGCATCAAAGGAAAAATGTATTTGAACAATGGTACGCCTTCTCTATCGCTGATGCCACCATTTTGCACATCAGCGCCGCTAGTGGGCAACAGCGAAAATGGAGTGTGCTCAAGTGTTCTTAAACGTAACTTGTAGAGTTTACTTTCATGTCACATCGGTATTTCCACAATAAATACATTACAAAAGTCACAGGTAATGTCTCTTTTTGCATAATTTATTTTGAATCACTCTGTATTACTGCTCGTAATTACACATGAATTGAGGCATTCTCCGGAAGAAGGGCCAACAGTATCCCTAAGCTATTGGTCCTCTTTCCGAAGAAACCTTGAATAATAGCCAGATTACAGCAGACATGTGTGTACTTTTGAAAACTGTATTACTATCAAATGCTGAAGAGCACAGGAACATGACTTGGGTTGACCAGTTACGGTGTATGTAGTTGGTCTTATGAACAAGATGTCATTTCGGACCGAAAACAGCACCAACGACTATCTCACGTTTTCTCAGATTATACATATTTTTAACAGCTTAGATATTGTCTTAAGATATCACTGTGAGGGACGACTTTCGGATTGTGACTTAGCTAAAATAAATCAATAAATAAAAAATGGAAATATGAATTTCTTTCCATTGAATTGAACAAACTAGTATTGAAAGAAATCAATAAGAACTTTACTCAACCAGGAATTTGAAGCTCAGACCTTCTGATTCAAGTTTTAAGTTTTATTTCTCTAAGTTGATATTAGAATTGAAACATTACTACACTGGGGTACAGCAGCAACAAGCTTCAGTCCGTCATGTCTAAAAGGGGTGGATTGGAGGTAGAGATGTCAATCCGCTCGATCAAGCTCCACTCACTACAACCGGGTCTCCTCTGTGAGTTCCTCTGAACAGCGACTGGATTCAACTCGAGGAAATACCGAGCTGCTGCTATATGATCACCTGCTAGGTTCATGCTCGAGTCGCTCGCTTAGGCTTAAGTCTCTTCGAGCAGCAACTTGACTCAAGTGTGACTGAGACGCGACTCGAGTCGAGCGAGTCCTTGACATCCAGCTTTGACGTGCCTGGCCTGAGCTTTCTTTATCCCCACATGGTTATGCAACCAACATGCTTCATAAGGATAGAGTGGTTGCCTATGTATAAGGGAATTGCAACTTACTGCCCAAGTACCGTATTGAGGAAACACGAAGAGAACCGATCGGCCGCAGCTCAGTTGGTAGAGCGTTAGCTTAACACCTGGAAGATCCTGAGAACGATTCCAGCGATCGCCCATTCTGACCTTGATTTCCTCAGGCATATGCAGGGTGTCTACAGAAGCCAAGTTCATAACTTTTGCATGAATTTTCACAAAAATTGACAGGTTACATCTTCTATATAATTCAATATATTAATTTCCTTCTCAAAGACTCTGTATATGATAACTTAAAAACACACAGAAAATTAGTTGCTGCTGTGACCGCGACATGAACCCGGATTCCCCTGTTGCCAAAACTAAAATCCGGATTAGAGTCACGGGAGTGACTAATTTTTTTATGAATATTTCAACAATTGATAATTTTATCAGATATATTACACGTTTCGAGATATGTAATGTTGAAGCTGTCTGATATTGTACAATGGAAAAGCATTAACGAGAAATACAAACTAACGGAAAAATCACATTAGAATGGTTAAGCTTGCTGTGCTTAAGAAAACTTTAGAATACATATTTGCTGAGAATGACATTTTCCTTCTGGTGTGTGATAACACTCGCTGCATTGTTATCAAGGGGGGGTCTGTTCGATTCCCGGTGGGGACACAAGTGGAGCCACGATAAACTGTAGGTCAGTGGTTCCCAACCGCGAGATTTGTAAGGTCTACCGCGAAGCTTCTGAAACTTTGTGATTTTACAGGTAAAAGTAGCTAATTCAGATAATTTCACTCAATATTTATTTTACAGAGAAATTATTGGTTAATTAATAAAATCTCAACTTATAGTAAAAATGGAATTTATTTTTGAAGAAAAAAAGTATTAGTGGCCAAACCTCCCGTATTGTTGCTCGTACGTTAGTATGCCGCGAACGAAAATAGGTTGAGAACCACTGCTGTAATATTAGGACGTATGAAAGGCAATGACAAACCATCATCGGTTCATCTCGCCAAGAGACCTTTGGGCATTATCATCTTGTCCTCGTTAACAACGGAGAATTTTCTCGCTAAGTAAATTCTACCTTCCTCCGCACGGCATCTTCAGACAAACAACGATTGTGGGGGTTGGTTAAAAGCAAAAGCTGCAATCTCCACTCCAGAAAATTTTACAGGAGAACCAAAAGAAAATTTATCATGGTAAATATAATAGTATATGGGTACTTTTTTCCTGTGGTTCCTACGCGCGAAAAAAATAAGAAATAAAAAAAATACACAAAGCGTTAGGGCTTTACCTTCATTAGACAATTTAATGTATACAATTCCATCAAAATCTTGGTTTCCCAAAAAATGGAGACTGCAGCTATTGCATCTAAGCCTGCACGATTATTGTATGGAAATGTGTTTCTGCATGGATACGTGTATTTGAAAACTTAAATAAAGAGAGAGAAAGATTACATATACAATTTAAAAGGTAGATTTGTGTAATGTTTTGAACTTCACCACCACTTACATATTTTGGAATCTTGATATCGTTAAGTGACAGTGACAACAATACACAACTCTATCTTTAGCAATTACCTGTAAGTCAAGTGAGGCAATTGTGAAAGGGTTTTTATTTATTTATTTTGTAAGACACCCCAATGATACAAATAATCTTTGTACACTGCAGGTGTGATTTTTTTTTTAATATTATTTTTTGCTTAGCTAATGCCTAACTTTCAATTTATAATACAAAATTTCGAGGAAATTAATTGTATATTAGGTTAGTGCGAATGAAATGACCACTTTGACGCCTGGTGGGAAACGCACCTCAGCAACAACACAGGGATCGACAGAGATCACGCATCTAACGTCACAAACTCTGAATAAGTCCAGCAAACAGGCTGGGATACCCAGTCAGGAGGCATTGTGTTGTTGAACAGGGTCATATGAAAGTGCACCATGGAGAACATATAATTGCGAATAATTTTTCTTTACGAATTCAAACTGAGGCATTCTATACAGCAAGCCGAAAAAAAAATCAGTGCATTTGGGACAGGAATGACGAATGAACGCACTTATTCACCGTTGGTTTGTCAAATTTCGTTCCGGTGACACAACATTGCAAAACAAGTTTCATGGGCACTGATCAACAACATGTTCGGATGAGCTTGCTCAGGTACACCGTGGAAGCGGACCCTCGAAAAAGTGTTCGTGCCATTGCAGACGAGTTAGGCATACACTGTCAGTCGGCGGCTCCGTGCGATCGGTAAGGTGAAAAAGTTGGGCTCATCGGTGCCACATGAGTTGACACCGGCCAACAAGAATCGCCGTTTGGAGGTGTGCACTTCTCTGAATGTAAGGAGTAAGCGGGGAAGTTTCTTGCATTGGATTGGATTGTCATTTCGGATGAAAAGCGGATATGCTACGACATTCGTAAACAGTCAGGACAATGGCTGGACCGTGATCAACATCCAGAACGGTGTTGTTGCTGTTATGGTGGTCTATGGTGGAGTGATCCATCATGTCTATTTCTCAGGCCAGGTGAAACCATCACTGCAAATCGTTACACTGCTAAACTGCAAGCTTCAAGCAAGGATCAACAGACTTCATATTGCATGACAATGCCCGCACACACGTCTACCAAAAGAACGGTGCAGGATCTCCATGAGTTGCAGTATGAAACCTTTCCTCACCCACCGTATTTCCCCGATCTCTCCCCCATTGACTGCCACCTCTTCCGGCATCTCGAACACTTCTTGGAAGGGAAGAACTTCCCCGATGATCGGGCGGTGCAACATGCAGTTAAGGATTTTTTCGCATCGCGGACGGCGATTTCTCTGATTAACCAGGTAATGTAGTTTTCATTTTTTTTGGCCTTTGGACATGAAGAACCTGGGGCGGACACTTCATTCGCACCAACCCAATATTTTGGAATTTTCATTGTCACAATGGCCCAACTCCTTGTTTAAGTATATGTTTTACAACTGGGTCAATTGTGATAATCTGTTTGAATTTGTATTAACGAAGTTTGAATCTTCTGAATACCCAGTCAACTTTTTTCTTTTATTATTTAGATATAGCACTTTCTTTTGTATGGTTCGTAGTGAACAAAAGGACTACATTTCTTTGCACTTCGTGTTTATTTCATTAAATAAGTTTTAAAGAATGAATGAGCTGGCACATTAAAAATGTGAAAATGAACAACAAAGCTATCAAATTAAATTTCGAGAACAATGTGTTTCCAGTAGCGTTTAAAAAAAAACTCTACTATTTCCGAACACGCATGACTACAGACACTTAAAACAGAAAATGAGCAACAAAGCAATCAGTTTATGTAAAATCTGAATCAAAATTTCAAATACCACATTTTGTTGTATCACAAAACATTTTAAACCATTAAAAAACTTTTCATAACATTAGGATTCCTACTATATCATAATTACCCACGCATTGTTATCAAATTTGCCCCGGGCTTCAAAAAAGGTGGTGTCCATAAAAACTGAGCTGAACTTTGAGTTGTGAAGTAAGACGGAAGATATTCACAAAAAAGGTAGCTTAACTGGCTGAAATAAATCAAATCAAATCTGGAACACCATACTGGACTAGAGTTGAATTTATAAGACCTTTAGGCAACTTTGGCTCAAGCCGGATATGGGCAATGATGGGATGCATTGGTGGAATGAAGAAAGTGGGAGGAAACGGGAGTACCCCGAGAAAACCCACGCACACGGTGTTTGTCCAACAAAAAGCGCACATGGCATGAGCAAGGATAGAACCGATAACCCTAGCAGCAGAGATGAACGCTATAACTTCACTTAACGGGGGGGGGGGGGGGGAATCAGCACTGACACTCCCTAACCTTGTAAATGGGTAGAACAACAACAACTACATCCCAAGTCCACCGGAGTATTTTTATCAGAAGGAACAAAAAACATTTACTTCCTGTACATATTATCGAATTCTTGAGCTGTGGTTAAGCCTGACATACCATTCTAAAGTGACCCCTAACAGAAAATTTCCCATGGCGTGAAAGTATAGAGTGGGGAATCTTTCCTAGGACCCCCTGGGCCTGTAACTCGTAAACATACGTGCTCAGGATATTTTGTGACACGAACAAAGCGGGGATATAAGATTCCGCATTGTTAACAATAGATCTAAAAGCAACCATGTTGTATTTCCTCTTATAAAATTGAACGTCAAGTAGTACGGAGACAGTGTTGCCAGATTTTGACGGACTGTCGTTCCTTTGGCTGTATTTCCTAATGTTTTCAGATTAACGTCTTTGAAAACTGAAACCGTTCTTAATTACGCAAACCTGTGTCCACATCTATTTTTTGTTGTTTTGCAAGAATAAAGTGACTTTTAAAAAGTTGTCCTCTCTGTTCAATTTCAGGGGACAGAGTGTCAGGTAAGCGCTTTGGTTCCCATTACTTGCTTACAAGACAAGAATGAGATAATCTCCGAAGCGAGAATATACAAAATGAATGAAAAACACATCATACACTAAATGTCAATTATATTTCACTATAATTGAGCTTAAATATTTGTTATATTTAATTTTGTTAAGCCCCATGTGACAATTCATAATACACGCACAACTAAAGATACGTTCAGTGCAAATTTGTTTAACCCTAACAGGTTTTAGTGCCAAAAGGAGACAGCTCCATCTAAGCATCGAAATTATCCTTTTGTAATTTTTTATTTACTGAACAAAGCACGTCACGTCTGAGGGATGACATCCCCCAGCAATCAACCTTTAGGGATAGTGCACGTTGCGTCCAGGCGCGTACAATGCCGGTATTCGCCTGATGAAACTGAGGAAAACACTGGGAAACCTAAGCGAGGATGGCCGGCAGCGAGACTCGAACCCACTTCCCCATTTTAAGTGCGTTACGTTACCGATTGGACTAAGGGGGCTGAGTCCATGGAAATCTATAATTACGATAAATAAGGGTTTGGCAAATGTAAGCTCTGGGCAAGTAGCACACGCTGTGAAAAAAAAAGGCTCAGTCAATATGTTTTTTGAAAGTTTTTTTTCTACAACTTTGTATTAATGAAACATCCCATTTACTACAAAGCCCTTCAATTTGGAGAGCACCCTCCCCTGGCACGTTGAAGACAATACTACCAGATGTAAGTTCTACCCAGACCTTGTGTATGGCAAGTGGTGAAAAATACACAGAAAAGTTGTTCTCTGAAGTGACCAGGATTCGAACCCGGAACTCCAATTTGCCAACCGAGTGTTCAAAGCATTAAACTTCCACAACCAATTTCTGAATATGAAGCATTCTTCGTAAAGATGTACCGATCAGAGCTGAAAACAAAGGTGACCCGGTGATTCAATCTTGACCCGATGACCCTGTCTGGACTTGATCTGAGCTGTTCCTGTCGTTTGAATCAATCAATACTGTCATTTGTAAGAGTCACAAAATCTTCCAGAATAACCTTTCTGAGAGAACGTTCGGGGGTATTTTTCTTTTTTTCTGGTAATATAAGACTATATCCATATTGTATTACTATTCTTAGGATCTTTCCGGCGTCGTATTCTTAGTGCTGTTGGGGTAACACCCCCATTCCCGGTTACCAATGCAAGAAATACTGTTCACACTCCGAAAGCCAAAAGGAAAAAAAAAATCCTGCTTTTTCCTCCGGGTCCCAGACATAGATAGACCCGATGATCCATTTAAGCCATGGCACCGATATATCAGTATCGCTGATATTGGCCACTTTTTTTTTTTTCAAATACCAGTATCGGGAAATGGATACCGATACTTAAAATATCCACACTATTTTTCAATTTGTTTAATATAAAAAGTGGCGTGAATCTCTCTAAAGATTTAAATTTGGATCAAATGTTTAAACTAATTTCAATTCTATATTGTTGTCAAACGTTTCGAAATTTAAATAGAATAATACTCTTTTGCTGTAGGATCAGTCTTGCGTTACTTCTTCGAATAGTATAAACATTGGAAGCATTAAAAAATGTAAAATAATAATTTTGAAATCAAGCAAAAATTAACCAAGTACCTTATAGTTTACAAATATCGTAATGTTCCTTAGATTTCTGTAGGTAGAGAGAATTAATACACGGGAGTGGATTTTAGCCCTCAACCATTCATTTATAAAAGATAGTAACGTTGACAAATTACCGTCCCGTAGGAGACTAATTACGGAGTATTTAGAAGGATGATTTCTAAAGACTTCTTCTTCTTCTTGGGTGATCGATAGAGGATCAGGTATGAAGAATAGCGCCGGTTACATAACCAACTGCGTGCCGGGAGTTGTACCAGTTACATAGCCAACTGCGTGTGCGGATGACACCAGTTACAGAGCCCACTGCGTATCAAGGAGTGTTCCAGTTACAGAGCGAACGGAGGAAGGAGAGGAGCTAACCACCCGGGGAGCGAGTGATACCTCTTGCCTTGCGTTGCTCCATTTTATAGGTGATTTTTTTTTGGGGGGGGGGTCTTCAATCTCCTCCTTTGGCGACTTTAACTCCATCTGGTGCTCATTTGTAGAGTTGACTGTCGTCTGCTCCAGTTTACGTGTTGTTTACCACACTTATACACATGTTTGTCCTATAAACATGATTACTTATTTACGTAATATCCACGTGCTCAGAATACACGCGGAATATTACAATATAATATAATGCACGCAATCCGAAAAAAAAAAAAAAAAACTGAATAGACAACTAAGTTGATAAAAAGTTCTAGCGTTTTAACCTTCGCTTAAATAGCATTTATATTTTTGTGTGAATAAATCGTATAGTAAGAACCAAACTACATTATCGTTCTGAAAACCAACCACTGACACTGATGTCAGATTATCGCACGCAAATGTTCACTGCTTTCCTACTTCACTTTACGTGAACTAGACTAGTTTTGAGTCCTATTTAAAATTATTTTTTCTATTTATATTTTTGTATGTGCAATTTTCGCAACTTATTACTTTAAATTAAAAAGTCCTAAAAGAAACAAATAAACAAACAAAAAAAAAGTATAAAGTATCTATACCGATACATTCTTAGTTAGTAACTGCTGGTGTTGCAAATCAAAGAACTCGACTACAATGTAGTGATTTTTATTGAGGAATTTTTCTGTAGATCAAGCAGTACGTAATAATTAGATGTACTTTGATTTACACGAAGACTTTTATGTAAATTGGTACGTGTTATGACTATGGGCCGGATGTTACGATTTTTCTACCATACATGTATTAAACTGACAAATATTTGGATTAAAATGAGATAAGTACAGTAGAAATCCGATAGACCTGCATCCAACAGTCCGGAACGCCCGATTGTCCGGCACCATCCCAGTTTTTTTTTTTTTCCTCCCTGTAGACGCTTGTGAACGACAGTTGAAAGCGCTTGGGGTAGTTCGGAACCACTCGGAAGTGTCCACTACGCGTCTGCTACTGTTAGACGCAATCAGCATTGTTCGGACTTTACTCGGCTGTCGCCACACACAGGTTCAGTTCATTGTTTTCGCTTTACGGCTTAGCCTATACCAGTAGTAAGAGGTACTGCCCGATAGTCCGGCATTTTCGGTAATCCGGCACCGGACCGGTCCCGAACGAGCCGGACTTCTACTGTAGTACATTCAACTGCAAACACACTTTTTCTTTAAACGTTAACGATTTGCTGAACACAAAGCAAAGAAAAGCTGTTAAAACAAGAAGAAGAAAGAAATCAATATTCAAAGTTCCCATTTCCTTAATATTGAGTTAAAGATTACCATACAAAACAGGAAACCTCATCCCCTCTTTATTAAAGATGAATTGCGTTGCTTTTTCCACATCACTAATATGTTGGATCACAGCAACATTTTTTTTTTTTTTTTTTTTTTTTTTTTTTGTAGCGCCGCATCGATTGTAAATCTGTGTTAAAATGAATAGTTTCACATTTACGCAGATAATGTACTACGCCATGCAATTATCAAATTCGCGGTTGATAGCTATCTCCATCTTGTTCAGCTAGTGAAGATGTGTCTCAACGACCCCATAAGCAGAGTACGGATACGTTGCCAGATAGTTTCGAGATTCGCAACGGATTGAAACAAGGTGATGCCTAATCACCACTACTGTTTAACTTTCCGTTAGAATATGCGATTCAGAAAATGAAAAGGGAGAAAAAGGAGCTATCATTGACTGGTTTGAATCAACTGTTCGTATACGCGGATGATGTAGATTTAATAGGGGACGATATAGATGCACTACAAAGCAACACCGATGTCTTAGTAGAAGCGTGCGATGAGATAGGTCTACAGGTAAACATAGATAAAACAAAATACAAGATAACAAGCCGAAACACAGGGAATGAAACATAAGAATTAGGGATGAGGTCATAGAGAAAGTAAACAAATTTAAATACTCGGGAGCACACGTAACAAGCAAAAAACGAGATCACGGAAGAAATAAAAAGTCGCTTAGTATCAGCCAACGCATTTTATATTCAGTCCAACAACTTCTAACATCGTGATTAATATAAAGAAAATTGAAAATATATAGAACTGTTATTCTGCCCGCAATACTTTACGGTTGCGAAAGTTGGAGTACGACACTCGCAGATGAACATAAATTACGAGTGTTTGAAAATAAGATCTTGAGACAGATAAACGGGACGAGATGACTGGAGAAGACTACATAATAAAGAACTTCATGAACTTTAAGATTCACCAGATGATGTGAGAATAATGAAATCGCGACGACTAAAGTGGGCAGGCCATGTAGCTCGGATGGGAGAAAAACGAAGATTATATTCTATCCTGGTTGGAAAGCCAGATGGAAAGAGACCGTTGGGAAGATCGAGACGTCAATATTAGAAGAGATCTTCGAACGTTCGTGATGAAAACTGGCGGCATGTTACCCAGGATAGAATTCAATGGCGAACGTTTGTTACTGCGGCGATGAACTTGCGAGTTCCATAAGCCATAGAGTGAGTAATAGCTATCTCCATAAACTCTGCAAGACTACCACACGCCCATCGAAAACAAGAAGGGAATTGTATTCATAGGCAATTTTGGCTCAGGCCGATGGAAAACAAGAAAACAGTGAAAGTTGAAAACAAATGCACACTCGTGCACGTTTTTCCTATTAACAGTAGAAGTTCCATATATTATGGCCAAGTTTTCTTTTCTTTTTTCTGAAACGTTAAATTTAGCCTCTTTTAGGCTCTTATCTCATTTTAGCCGTTTTTAGGTTCTATAGGATTCGCACATTTGATTAAAAAAAATACTGAAACGAAAATATATGTTACAATAGTGGTGTAGCAAGTACGGAATACAATAGGTTAAAACCTAAGAATCTAGGCCCTAGTCATGACTTTCTACACCAACAGTCAGTAGCAGGTTCAGCTGAAGCGCGAGTAATGCATCTACTGAAGAGGACCAGGACCAGTTAAATGTCATCGAGTAGGCCCTAAGTTGACCAAGTATGTACAGAATGTATTGCACGAGTAATGTCAGAAATAAACTTGTAATGATAAAGAAAAAAACAACAAACAATGTGTATATATTAGTCTGTTTCGTGAACAAATGAAATAAGACTCATGTCTACGGCAAGTCCCAGATATCAAGGAACTGGTTAGGCAATTCTACACCTTATACAAAATCTTGCCCTGAGAAATAAAGATTTTACTCTGATACGAAGGGCAAGGCTAAGTCAATCAAGTAACACCATTTTGTGTACATTGAACGGATATTTCATAGAAATATATTGGTGATTTTCTGGCAGAATTATTATCTATCAAGATATAGCGAAAACAAACTGGGGTGGGGAAAGGCTCCTTACCTCTCGCACTTGAAAAGCTGAAAATTAATTGTCCGTGTTTCTTTGTAACACGATATTTAGTCCCAAGAACTAATGGTTAATTCCTCATCCTCAGTTCTTCAGTTCGGCCTAACCCTCACCCATAAGTTTTCACTTCGCATCCACTCTCAGGTTTTCTCTACGCCCTTAACCTCACAACTCTGAACCCTCCACCACACTTTCACTTCGCTCTCATTATGACTAATTCTCAACTTCACGTCATCACTTCGTCTTTATTCACATCCCATCTTCGGCCTTACAACTTTGCCTTCATTATCACGTCTTCACTTAGCCCTCGCTTTTACTTCACATCTTTAATCCTTCCACATCATTCATCCTGACGTCTCCACTTTATTCACGCTCAAGTTGATACTTCTCTTATTCGCTTTCTAGTGTAGTCATTTTATGACTATTAGGTAAAAAAAATTCTTACAAGCATGATACTTGGTACACAGATAGTATTTGGTCACCCAAATAACATACTAAAAGTCCCCCAAAATCAAACTTGTGCTACAGCCGCCATCTTGGAAAATGGCGGCCAAAATAGTTTGTTTTTTCAATTTTCGCGGAAACTAGGCATCGCATCGAAAAAAGGTTCAAATGAAGTTTGTTCAGCATGAAATTATCAATCTATTTTGTAATTACTTTTTTTTTTATTTGACCAATCCTAAAGCCACAAACTGACATCAAACGAAACTACCTTTTTTTCAGAAGCCAAAATTCTTAGATTGGTTAAAAAATTCTTAAAAGCATGGGACTTGGTATGTAGAAAGTACTTCACCACCAAAGTAACATGAAAAGTCTCCAAAAATCAAACTTGTGCTACGGCCGCCATCTTGGAAAATGGCGGCCAAAATTAGTTTTTTTTTTTTTCATTTTTGTGGAAACTAGTGCCGCACTTCAAAAAGTGTTTTACAACTATTTTGGCTTCCATAGCACAAAGTTTGATTGTGGGGGACTTTTAGTATGTTATTTGGGTGACCAAATACTGTATGTATACAAGTTTCATGCTTGTAAGGATTTTTTTTACCTAATCACAAAATTTTGGCTTAAAATGACTGCACTACTCATACACAACTTTTCTATATGCCCTCACTGTTAGCCACATATGTTCACGTTACCCTTAAACTGAATCATCCTTAAGTTTTAACTTCGCCCTAACAATAGCTCATTCTTACACTTAGTCCTCACAAGAGAACGTAACCTTTCTATTAGCACCCATTTCAGCAAAAGTGGTACCAATCGTTACACTGGAAAGATTTTGAGCAATACTTTTTTCTCCGAATATGTCACAGGCGACGGCACGGTGCATATCGTAATAAAAGACACAGTTAAAACGATGTTCTACCATTAAAATCTGGAAATCTTTAGTTCTCCACAAGCAAGGAGTTACACGATTTTTCGTACTAAGTGCGTCAATTTTATAAAGAGCTCATCGTTGCTGTCACATATGACATAATCGAGGCGATTAAATGTTGCTTAAAACGTGAATTTTTATTTCTAAAGTCTCGTAAGATATTTCCTTTAATTACGATTGTGAAAAATGTAATTAAAATACTGACCTATGCGTACACTTTTGATTCAATTAACCCCTCCACTTCCATCTCTAATTTTAAAATCTCTTATTTTGCGGTTTCAAAAATACAGCAACACAAGGAAAGGGCACCATCACATCAGAAACTGCTGTGTAAAAGTATCCACAACAGACTTCAAACTCAGAACACACAAATCCATTAAGCGAAGTAAAGATGTGACGATGGTGGCTTAGAGAAGAAGGTACGGACAAAACACTGAATGTGAGTGCGTGTGGGCGAGGTAAGGTAAAGATTGAGTTACAGTGAGAACGAAGACGGGCGAATGTTAGCAAAGGAAGAACTTTTAAAGATAAGGTTGATTCACAGTAAGAGATAAGTAACGTTGACAGGATTAGACAAGGGGAGGAGGATGAATACGTGAGGTAAAGAAACGTTAGCGTTCTATATACGAGCGATATCGGCTAAAGAGATATCAATCGAAAAGATATGCTTACAGCTCAACTTAGGGTGCGTTTTATACTCTAAAAATATTTATATTGTGGTCTTGTTCATTACAAAACGTGCGTGTAATAATAATGTAAAACCCTCTAAGTGACGACTAAACTGAATTGTGTTTACGGTCTTTAGATATATTTGCCTCAGATCAAGATGAGTACGAGACAAGAATGTTGGTCAGGTCCTAGTTTGAAAGTACTATCCCGGAATTAGCCTGGTGGGAATAGAGAAAAAGCCTATCAAGATGGCCGGTCGCTGGGACCTAACCTTCCGAATGCGAAACTAACGTTCTACTAACTGAAACACGACCGCTCTGTGAACGAACAGATGGTTAGCATACTAGATTGCCACATTCTCGTGTTAACTGCATTCAGGTTTCTATTGGTGTGTTTCAACTATTATTAACATCGTAACCAAGCTTTTAAGGCGAGACCTACAGTTTGTTCCAGTGGTCTCCGAACCACTCCGTACCAATGGAATCCACTAGTTTTGAACGAAGAACCATGCGCACAGAAAGCGAGCGTGTGTAAGCTATTCGCACAGCCAGGGTTAATCTAGTGGGAACTGATTCTCAGTTTAGTTTATGAATGAAAGAACAACAATGCATTTCCCGATATATCTAATAACACAAATCTGACTGAAAAGTAACCGCGAATCACACACACACACACACACAATTAATATACATTACTGACAAATATACATCTGCCGAGTACTTGCATCTAAATACAAGGATGCTCTTTACAAACACGATATTATTATTATTATTGCTTTTACGTGAGCTTGTAGTTAAAAAAAAAATATTTCCAAGAAAACTTTTCGACCTGATTTGACTTTCGGTAACATGAAACGAGACAGGTCATACAAAACGTAGATTTAACAAAATGTGCTGAATTGATTGCTATTAATGTACTAACTGAGCTGGTGAGCTTCTAAGGACGGGACCTACAGTGGACTCCGAATTATTTAACCGAATTGACCCCAGCGGAAACTGAACCCGTGACTACGTGCACAGAAAGCGAGCACGCTAACCTTTCGGCCACCCCGAAGTCAAAATGTGCTAAATGTCTACTTTATATCGCAAACAAAAGGTAGGAGCTTTACATTCATATCGTACTTCCTTCTGGTCTGAAACTGCAATCGAACAGCGGTACGTCATGCAACCTATATGATAGGGAAGTAAGCTTGCACACCTACAATGGGACAATTTACTTTTAAATTTACGAAGGAATTTAAAACGTACACGTTTCTATCACGATACATGCAATTACGGCCAGGCACGTATCTAAAAGTTGGTTTTGGGAGGGTTCCACAGGCTTCCCAAGGTGTGTCTGGGTATGAATTGTATATTAAATATACAGAATTACGCCTGAAATTATACTAGTCTATATAAAAAAACACAATTTTTTGAGGAGTTCCGGATAACCGGACCCATCCCCTAAATGTGTGTTTGTGATCTATCTATATTCCACAGGATTAAAACCATAGCGTTTTTCTGGAGTCGAATAACTTTATACTTCTGGTCAAGTGGATTAACTGTGTAATAAAATATTAAAAGAGCGACGGCATGCATGCTCAAGATATACTAATTTGAAGTTGGCCAAAAGTGCCATAGAGGTGGTCATATTGGGATACCGTTAGGAAGGTACTGAGGAGGATAGCAGTGACGTTATGTCAAAGGTCAAATCTCCTTACGTTGGCTTTCCTGTGTTATAATCAAGTCCCTTCATAATATGCTATTGTATGAATGGTCAAAACCTGGCTACACTGATACAGATTTTGAGCATTTTAATTCTGTAAAAGATGTGTGTTTCAACTTTAGATCCTGTACAGTTTTTCAATGTGCAAAATGCAACAATCAAAATGTATTTATTAAATGCTCACACTGTTCGGTTTTAATAGTGGTTCACTAGTTACTTTGTGAATCAACATATTCATTAGAACATGAATTTCAATAGATCTTCGTTTTACGTTGCAAAATTGCCATTTCTGTTGCTGATCTTCAGGTTAACCTTTGACCCCAGGCCCTATGGACACTTAAAAAAAAAGCTCTCTGTATACTTGGGCCATTTTTGTAACTATCTGACTTCAGACCGTTTCAATATTCTCACATGTTAAAGTTTTTTTAAAAAATAAGATACAGTCATGCGCCAAACGGGATTTGAACCTGCAACCTCGAATACGCTGGCCTCACACCACACGACTACCTCGGTCGACATGGAGCATTTGTTGTACTCCTCAATACCCATCTAATGGTATAAAACGTGACTACCTATATGAAACCCAACTTCAATCTTGGCCAGAAGTATAAATTATCCTACTCTGGATCCTGACTCCGGAGTAGCACACTTTGACATTCCTCCTTATTAGTGAAATTAAAGCATCCTAGCTTTCGGAGTCGTTTCGAATCCATTCTCAAG
The DNA here is from genome assembly GCA_022664845.1 of Lepisma saccharinum. NCBI lineage: Eukaryota > Metazoa > Arthropoda > Insecta > Zygentoma > Lepismatidae > Lepisma > Lepisma saccharinum. The sequence goes on along the minus strand of JAGDQP010000975.1, from coordinate 92,187 downwards.
GAACATCAAGGTGTAGGAATAAATAAAAAGGTAAATAGAAGAACGATGCCAATAAAAATGAAATGTAACTTTTCAGCGTATTTTAATTGGAAATACTGATTGAAGTTGGCAATATTGATTCAACACTGGAAAATAAACTGGTAACCTGATCCGATAGATGCTGACCGGAGTGGTCCGATTTATTATTCGATGAAATTTCGTATTGGTTTAAATGCAACTGACTTTACTTATTTTACCAACTAAATGTCAGAAATCATTTCCTCGTATGACAGTACTATACTACATTTCATCATTGACCGATGAATGTCCTATAACAGATTCATTATGAGGAACTCGAACGTCACCAGGAAACCTCGTTAACTTTGCTCAGCCCCCTATCAGAGATAATTCCAAAATGCACGATCGCAGATTGTAAACACATGACAACTATTTGCGTATTTGAGACCTGAAAGAATGAAATTCTATTGTCTGAATACTTAACATGGGGATTTAAAATTTCCACTCTTAAAAACTGCTCTGTAGAACTAAGGAAATTGTGTGTAAATGTTTCCATATTTAATACATATCCTTATACAGGGTAGGGCATAAATATCTAATCATCTTTAAGCATCTACCTTGAAACAAAAAACTAAACAACCGAGGAAAATGAAACACATACCTACTCATCAATCACGAGCACTCAACCGTGCGGCTGTGGCTCAATGGCAAAGAGTTGGCTTAGCATTCGGGAGGTTCTGCCGACCATCCTGACTAAAATTTCCCCAGGGTTTTCCTTTAGTCACACCAGCTAAATGCTGGGATAGTACCTTCCAATATCCTCTCCACCACCCTACCCCGCCGTGAGCCTAAGACGCCTAAAGGTCATAAACTAAATTCAAACCAAACATGAGCACCAAAGTGTCAGGTCTTACAAAGAACATCTTTCAGATGACTGCCACCATTTCTTGAACATGCTTGCAAATTTTCAAGTGAATTTGTGACATGCCCTGCGTATCACTCTTTGGAGGATAGCAGCAATCATGATGACCTGCAGCAATCAACGGTAGTGTTCGAGGTTTGCGGGCAAAGACTTCTCTTTACGTAACCGCACAAGAAATAATAGTCACACACTGACAGATCTGGGCAAATATATCTCACGATCATCGATATTATGATCTCTGCAATTTTCTAACACTTGTAAATAATGTGGAAAAAAGGCCAAAAAGTTCCTTAATAAGTAGGTGTGTGTTTCATTCTCCTATGTCGCTTAGTTTTTTTTTTTCAAGGTAGATGTTTAAAAATGATAAGAAATTTATGCCCCACCCTGTATATAAAGTGCTGATGTCTGTGTCCCTAAACTTTACACGACCTCTGCCATAGTGCTGGGAGTTGACATGCGGAATTCAACGACAGCAAGGTCATGGCAATACCGCTTCTGGCTTTATGGTGGTACCGATATATAAAATTGTTATTCCACGATATATTGAAAATCACTCTGTCATACTGCTATTTCAGTTTCAGGAAGGTTAAGAAATTACTTAATAGATGTCCTTAGTGTTTTAGATTCTGAACTACATCCTCTTTTAATACAGGTTCAGGTTACGCCCGACGAAAGTATTTCTTGTAAATATTTAATGGCAAACGAAAGACGCTACAAAGTTAAAACAGATCAAGTCGCTTTCTTCCAATTTCTCTTGAGAGAGAAAGACCGGTTTGGTGTCGAAAAGTCGACAAATTATTTTCAAACAGAGACGCAAACGATCATGGACCTCGTCGCGAGAGTCTTCAAGAGTAAAGCCGAGGAAAAATCAAAGTCTAGAAAAATACATGCACACAATGTTCATGATGATAAATCGGCTCATGTCGAACACACTCGATCTACGACTTTGAATTTAATTATGGTCTTTAGGCATCTACGGTTCAAGTCGAACTCGATATAAGCCCTTTTCCATATCTGATGTTCTAAAATATGTGAAAAGATACCTGGAAAAGTCACGGGAATTTGTTCTGGTCAAATGAGTGGGAATTCTGCAGATATATGACAGCCAGGATGAGAAAGAAGCCAATTGCATAGCAGAAGATACGAACAGTAACTAAACCTGCGATCGTCAGTAAGCATCTTTATACACATATAAGTCCCTAACGTCTAACGTCTGTCCTTCCAGCTGTGTATAAAATGCACTTACCGCTGGGTTAGAAAGCTGAAATTCGGTATGAAGATTCGTAGACAATTACGAGAAAATAAAAATAGATTATCCCGTTAAGTACCCCTAATAGAACTCCGAAACCCCAGGTACTGAAAATGGACTTCCTGTTGCGCTAAATGCTGAAATCTAACAAGAATATTCCGTGGCAGGTCAGAAATAATTACGAAGATAAATCTATAATTCACAATCACAGTATGCCTTTTCCTCACTACCTCAGAAACAGCCCCGATGACCTGCGAACACTTGGAGAGAGAGAAAAAAAATAAAAATAAAACCGGTACGTTACACAAGTGTTATTTTGATGATGTTACATGCTTAAAAACTAGTATGCTTTATAACTTACAAATGCTCCAGTCCATATAATACGCAGTTGAAGGAGATATAGAAAATAAGTAAAGCTATCCCCTGTGCGATACGCACGCGCCATGAACGGTGCATGGGGGATGTGGAGGTAGCGCTCCACATTTTCTTGACCTACGGTACAAAGTGAGGTGGAGTGGTCAGTCCCACGCTCGACGGCCTTTACCTTCCCAAGACGCCCAGGAATACCAAGGACACTCTGGTACTTGGTGCACAAAATTTCAACAAAAAAGAATCCAGATGCAATCATTGCCGAAGTATTCGTGGGACGACTCGCGACACTCAAATAGAACCAGAATCTTTCCAAGTACTCTCAACTCATGCTTATTGAGAGATTGAAATGAATTTGGTTTGGTGAAATGAAAAGATGAAGAAGAGTTGTCCGATCACTGGCAAATGTTCTCCGCGATTATCAGCTGGCAGTCATCTGACATTTATTTTATTACAAATAGCACAGATACAACAAACGCCATTTTACGCCGTTCTTGTAACAAAATTAATCTATAATAACAAACAATAACAAGAAAACGACTCCAAATTCTTATAACTTTCAGTTAGAACTTTCTTTTGTTTAAGCAAAAATCAAGTGGCGACGGAAGAGATAAGACGGTAACAATCTGTACATAAAAAATCTCTCACCCAAACTCAATCTCTGTTTCGAGAGTTAGAAAAGATGTTGAGAACGAGCATTTTGTCTAAATACTCTTACATTAAAAACGGAAGACATGGTTCGGACAGGAATTGAAGAGCTAATGGCATACCCAGCCCCAAAGACTTCTTCCAGCAAGACAATGGGATGGCTTGCTATGTCAACTACTCTTAACTGGTGTGTATATGTGATCATCTATCACTCGTCTGTCTTTCATTTGATAATACCAAATAGAAATACTGTAAATGATACAAGGGATAATTCTATAAATATATCGTCTCTGCCTGTAACTTAATTCTTACGTAATTTATTTTTGTTAGTCACTGACTACACCCAAAAGTATGAATGCCAACTGAAATCAGTACCAATATCTTCCACAGTACTACGGGCCCAGTAAGGGATAAATGGACCAAAATGTTCTTCGAGGTGAAATTTCCCTTCTCCCGCCATTTTCTCATAGCAATGAAGGGGAAAAAAGTGAAACCACGAGTAGGCAATGAAAGTATATTCGGAGACAATTCCAACGAGGTATCACTTGTTTCTCTAGGACAAATAGGTCCTCCGATATATCTCTCTCAAAATGGCTGCCAGAACCTCAAGCATCAGAGTACTTGCCCAACGGTGTGGCCTAAAATTCTGAAACTTGGCCAAATCATGAACGATGGCCTCTACGATGAGATGCCTATATCGAATGTCCCATCTATGTTTACTTGCGGGGGGAGGGGGGAGTTATGGGGTCACTGTCGCAGGTTGGGTACCAAATTTGACTACAAAATTAGTATAGTCATCATTTCTAAAGATATTTGCTTGGAGACCGGTCTGCTGTACCAGAAACCATAGGATTAGGGTGTTGTTTTGAAAGGAACAGTCCGTTCTTTCATTTGCGACTGGGTAGTGTCTTGGTGTGCCTTCGGATGAGTACATGACGTCATTTTGTAACAATATCATTTTGAGAAGAAAAAAAAATGATTTGACATTGCATGTAAAGAACACAACACAAATTTGATTTGATTTATTGTCTAATCACTTCCAAGGCTAAGTCCCATTTACAAGTGACCATCGGCCATACTAGACCTAAAATACAAAATTTTCTTAACAATACCTATTCATGACACAAGTTTCCGATTTAAAATAAACAAAATAATAATAATTGTGAGTGACAGTGATTCTAACATTACTAGAAAACCCTGAAGGACTAGGTGAAAAGACTGTGTTTGGTTACATTTTTGGGGGGCTATGTATTAAATCTTTAGTAATCTTTAATGTTTTTGGATTAAAAAAAAGAATGCTGAAATAAATATTTAAAAAGAATTGTGCTGTTTTATTGAATTTTATTTAGTATGTAAAATAACGATCTATTTAACCGGTTTTGATGTAAATTTAAAACTGGTTTTATATATGTACGATGGTAAAAAAGGTACTTCCATATTAGAATGCCAAGACAGGCGTACACGAACTGTGCGCGCACGCACACACACCAGAAAAGCGGCAACGTTTCGCAAAAGCGTTTGCACATAGTAGGAGAAAAAATTGACAGAGCGGACAGGTGCGTAGCTTGTGCTAAGGAGACACCATTTTGTCAAGTCCTAAAAATCGCTATATGATACCATTAAATGCTATCATTTAATATTCGCTCTTTTTGGTAAACTGTTTTATACAGTAACTTGGTATCTGTTATTTCAGGTGTTGTGCGAGGCCAGATGTGGGAAATACATTACTTTTGGCATCTCTAATACACTCGTTGACCCTGGTGGTAAGGTTTCACTTAGTCATTCCGATATACTTGTCCTTGCATTTGGTCAACTCCACAACAACCTGTGTTCTTTGCAACTTCGAAACAGTTTTTCCACCTAGTCCTTTTGTTTCAGTATCTGATAACAACATTCAATTTCGCAATACGCTGTGGTAACATTGTTTTTACCGTGTTTCTGCTTAGAACCGTCGTTTCTGATTCCACCAGCATAAAGTACAAAGACCAACTTGTATGACGGCTTCATTTGTCCCTGTAGATTTTTTTTAACCCTTCCTTTCTTACCCGATGAAGCTAATGTATAAGTTGGCGAAACTAGTAGTAGTGTTTATTATCGCCACATTGTGCGATACGATGGCAGCAAGGAAGAAGTAAGTTAAAGGTAAGTTTAAAATTTGATCCTCGCCACGCAAATTTACATTTGATTTCTAAACTATTTTGAAACGCCAGATGGTACCACGTTGTGTTTAGATTATGGACATTAGGTAATATTTTTTTTACAATTAGCGTTCCCCAGGAAAATAAATAAATAAAATTCAACGTCACGCGAAGGCGTGTTCACGTTAGAGGAAAGGAAATTAATAGTGATGAGTGGTGCCAAGAAAAAGCCATGTTGCGAACTCATGTATTGCATAGAAGTCAACACCGAGCGGCCTTAGTGCAGTTGGCAGAGCGTTGGCTTCGCATTTGGATGTCCTAAGATCGATCCTAGGTGCTATTCCCAGGGCTCTTCCTTACACTAGCCTTCAAAACTAGGCCTTCATCGATTTCCATGCTACATCTCCTCAACCTTAGACAATGTGACCTGAAGACCATAAATTTCAAACTTACAATCTATAAATCAATGTTTCTCAGAGACGACACTCGTGATATTTTAACAAAACTCTCTCCAACACATTATATTCTAGATTTTTTTAAAGACAAGTTCACGCGAAAAAACAGAAAAGTCTTCAAATAATGTCAGCGTTAGGTTATAAGAAACGAGAAATTGTCACTGGGCACCAATAAACGGTGGTCCATTCTGTTATCTGACGCTACGATTTCAAACGTAACAACAAATGAAGGAATTCAAAAGAACATTGACTGAGAAGTACAGTTGTGGACAAAATTATTGTCGCATGTTTTGAAATAGTATTTCCCAAATTCGCAAAGATGTGACCCCCGTATGTAACATTACTAACGATAATTAAAATTAGGATTAATAGTTCCCATTGCGTTATACACTCTTCGAGATAACACGAGGTAAGTATACAATCTGGTAGTTTTTTGGCCTTAGAATATTTTGCCACCGAAGAAAAATTACATTTTTTTGAAAAAAATATAGATTTCCCTGGGTATTCTAGATTTATAAAATTCCCTGAGTATTCCAGGTTTTCCAGGGTGGTAGACACCGTGGTCTTAGAGAAAGAAGACTATAATAGTAGTTTCCGGACCTGAAGAGTCTACATTTAGAAGGTAAAGGTTTTCTTTAGTACTGAACCAATGTTAAGAGTTAGCATTAGTGGAAGGTAATAGAATCACGATATCAAAGGAGTCTATTGTTGAGGATGTTAACAGTTCAATGTAAGTGTACTTAACGTACGATTGTAAACATCTCCAGGGTAGAGGTGAGCGAACCTGATCAATAGTAAAATATGAGTAATACGGCGATTAAACCTAGTCTGATTTGGTGATTTCGATTGGAATAGATACGGTTGGAGAACGTCAGATTAAAATAATCATCTGCAGGTTATTATTAATATTTACAATTCCATTACCTTCGATATATTTATGTAAACTTTAAGTACATCAGTCAGCAACTAAACTTTTCTTTGTGTGTGTTCTAGGTATCAGTAGCTAAATTATAAATAGTTGAAGATGAGGAAGTGTCACGTCAAAGACAGATTGATAATTAAAAAAAAATTATTACATAAAGGAACAGGCAGAGAAAACAAAGTTTTTTTTTTCTACATGCCACGGGAGACAAGCTCAAGGAAAACTGCAGACTGAAGTGGGTATTAAACAGCATTCACGCAAATACTGGTCCTACAGCAGCAGGACGAATTTAGGTGGTGAAATATATTGCGTCAGTCTTTTCCTTTAAAAGCCATGTGATGTTATCGAAGATACAGTTCGTCCTATGTTTAGTGGAAACAGTGCAGTCTTAAACAATTTCTCTTTGGCATGCACCAAGGCTTCATACAGATGCACTCGGGCCATGCCTCAAACAAGAAATCATTACAGATATTGCAGGTGAATATTTCTCAATGTTTTGTGTGATGAAACAATGAACAGAGCCTGCAAGAAAGCAATTCAAATCGTTGTGAGATATTTATCGAATAACAGGAGTATGATTGTCACTAAACACTTGCGCACATACTCAATAAGTAATACTAGGGTAGTAGATATTATTGAAAACGTGGATCTGATACCTTACACGTTAATAAGAAAGTTGAAAACATTATAAATGAAAGCATCGAAGAAACCAGATATAAGACACTAGTGAACACAAGGTCTGGTAATATACATGCGCTCCATAACGCATATACAAAATGACTACAAAAGCTTCTAGAAGACACGTCGAAGTTCATTACCTGCGTGCACAGCCTCCCCCCCCCCCCCATATTGGTCTAGAAGATTTTCCAACAATTCAAACTGATGAAGATATTCATCCTACAGATTTTTGAAGCATGTCCACCACGATGACTCATCCTCGAGGCAACTGTCGAAAGAATCCTTGAACAGATGCCAACTTTTGAAGGGTAATTTCTTCAATTTCTGATCCTGGAAAGACTAATGTTGATACAGAAGAGAAAGTGTAAGAGGATTATCAACTACCTAAAACGTGAAAACACTAAGAGCAGAACTTTTATTTTGTGATACCAATCTTCTTAAGATACAGAGATTTCTTTCAAATCGATACATCTCTTATCAACCATCTCTATGAAGAACTTGAAAGGATAGCCAGAATTTTGTTAAACATACCTTGCAAGCCCCAAGCTATGGAGAAAAGATGTGTCTATCTTCAAGAAAAACTTGCTCATAAAATTGTGTGTTGTGATATCTTTAGTTCTGTTAAAGGTTTCCGGAACGAAAAGGCTGTTATTTAAATCAAGTACGCAGAATCATTACGTTGAAGCTGGACAGTACATCCAGAAAAGTCACTTTCGTTAAAAAAGACTTGTTGAAGAGTTTTTCATGTTTGCAACCAAACAAAATCGTATAACAAAAGCCAGCAAGGAGGATGATGTGAAGATCCTTTAAACATTCCTGCTGACACACTCCCAGGTGAATGAGCATTGCTTCAGTTTGAAAATGAATCTGTAACGGAAAAAGAAGAGAACAAGAAATAGTGACTACTGGTATCATTTGATCAGATTGAAAGATGACAAAAATGATTTAAAGCACCCAAATGTGGAGGCTTGTCACATGGCAATGTCTTCGTGGAGCTTTCAACCTCTTCACAAGCATTAACTGAGGCAAGAGCTTCCATGTGTGAACTACCAGAGTGGGATTATGAATAGCATATGTGGGTTTGAAGCACATGGTAAAAACACTATTTAGTACCTACAACAAGGGAACTTAGCCAAAACTGAACATGGAAAGCATAGTGCTTAGAGGGAAAATAGGAAATAAAAAAAAAGAAGAAGAAAGTTGACAGGAAAATGGCAGAGGACAAAGAAAGACTAAAGTATTGACGAAAGAGGAGAAAAAAAACGGGTCTAGCAACATGTTCAGAGTAGCTAGCGGAAGACTGAAGAAAGCATCCGACAAGAAAAGCAACGCAAAAGAAAAGGCAATGATTGCATGGATCAACAAAGGCAAGGAAGGAAGCAGAAGACATATACAAACGGGAATTCCAAGTGACTTGGAGAGATTCATAATTGTTTATGGTTCTTCGGACGTTGGTTACCCTTAAAGAAAGTCATTGCATACTGTACCTTAATTTTCTTCACATCTTGTATTTCGTTGTATCGACAATATTTTTATTGTATGCTTAGTGCTGAAGTTGGAAACATATTTAGGCGGAACGGTGCAATTATAAACCCATAAAAAGGCATTTTTACTTAATTTTACAGTAGCAAAAAAGATAACCAATGCATCTTTTGAGGAAGGATGCAAAGGGCTAAAGTCCTCGTAACCAATAGCAAATTCAGTACTTAAGAATAGTCGCTAGAGGTGAATTATTATTTTAAAAACAAATATATTATGTAGTTAATATAAATTGTCACGACTAGAATACAAGATCATGAGTTCAGAATAAACTGATTGTGAAAATATGTTTCGTAAATACTTTCTAGATTATTACGTCTGTACCTTCGTGAATTTATACCGGACCTCTCAAGACATTTTATTTGTGCCGGAACTCTGTTCCGGTGCATTCCGGTCCAACTTCAGCACTGTGTATACTACACTTCAATTATATTCATAATTTTGTGTATCTTGAAAAAGCGTATAAAATTTGAAGAAAAGGAAGAGGGTGGAAGCGGATTGTAGCTTCCTTTTCTTCAATATTTTGTAAGTCCATATTTTTTTAGAGTGTATGCTTGTAGTAAGCTCCTTAACATACTCAATCTTCCCACGTTTACTGGAATACCAGCTATCATTGTTATGAGCTGCAAAGCGCTGGGAAATCGGTGGCCGGTTGGTGTAGTGATTAATGTATCGGGCTGCTACGCAGGCGAACCGAGTTCGATTCCTGGCCTGCGCAATGTTTTTTTTATAACCGCAACTTTTTTAACATTAAAAAAATACTTTACTTTTTTTAACCTTTTTTATTTATAAAGAATCCACATTTTCTAACGCAGATGGCCCATAATTCTTACCGGTATAGTTAGTGGCAGCCCTGTAGTTATGACGTTTCATCCTCCAATCTGAGGACATCTCGGTATTTCCAACACGCAAAAAAAGAGAAATTAAAAATAAAGAAGTAGGTTTTGTAGAATAGTATGACTGCGCTGTGTACTGCGTTTTTCTTTCTTTTTTAAATGCATTTATGAGACGAGCAAGCAGAAATGGCCTAAGCCCGTCACATGTCAAAGGAGTGACGTCTCTCGCGATGAACTTCCGAGGAAACAGATGAGGAGGGAAGCGTTTCACACATGTTCCAGTCATTTGGAAAACCCGGTCATTGTCAGTCAGAATGGGCTGTGTGATTAGATTTCGTTCACTTCCAGCAACCTTCACAACTAGACCACGGAAGATAGATGATGAATGCAAGGTTTCAATATCTTGTGTCAACGTAACTTAAAGATGATTATCTTGACTACACCACGTATTCCAATCTCGTGTAAAATAAAATAATTAAAATATCCTAAGACATGTTAAGTGAATCAAAATACAAGATATTTTGCACAGTCAGGTGGTTAATAAGATAAACAAATTAGAGCTGAGATTCAACTCACAATCGCCAAGGCCCCGGTCCCTTGATAACATTTTAGGCATTAATTTTTATAAAATATTCTGGCAACACTGACAATTGCAGTGCTTAGGTACGGGAAAACTCTCAGTACTTTTCTACTGTGTCAAATAATGTTTATACCAAACTTGGCGCAGCTAAGTATAACTGAATGGAAGCAATTTGAACAATTGATTTTTAAAAATGGGTTGGCAACACTGAACTACTACACTAATCAAGACGGTTCTCGCTCTGAGCTAGTTTAGTCAAGACCTTTCCAACGACACCTTGCGCACTTCTCTGTCCTTGTAGTTCCTGAGATTTAATCGAAATTTGTCTGTAGCCCTGTCAGTCATTTCGAGTTATTCAGTCCTCAGTAGCACTTCATCAACCAATCAATCGTCAACTCCGCTAATTGCGAGGTACAATCGATTTTAAAAAAATGCAAATAACAATAGCCCTGCTGAAAGCATCCATAGCTAGCTGAAGTGTACGGAGAAGGTGTCATGGACGAACCAATGTGCAGAAATGGTATCGGTTATTCAACGAAGAGAAAACAAGCGTGCATGATGAAACTAGATCCGGACCCTCATCTATTACCTTCGAAGAATTCATACACATATTGTAGCAATTGGGAGTTCGTGGGGAGGCTTTCTAGGGTTTCCTCTGTCACACCAGGCAAATGCCGGAATGGCACTTTCAACAGAGCCCTGGCCGAGACCTTTCCCCTCCCCTATCTCGGCCTGACCCTTAGATGCCGAAAGTCCATATGAAATTCAAAATTCAAAACGTCATACACATATTCGACAGAATGGGACGCTTCATACTACTTTCATCGTTTCCTGAAGTTAAAGAATTTTTTTAGCAGGAAATGACATGCAGACAGAGCACGACGTCCACAAAGCTGTCACCGACTGCTTCAAGGGACAAGCGGTAGAGTTCTTCAATTAGGGAATCGTCAAGCTCACCTCCCGATCTCAAAACTGCTTGAATGTCAACGGGGGGGGATGCTGAAATAAAGTTTAAGATACATTTTCATTGGCCGCAAGATCAGGAGAGAACCGCAAAACCGGGACTGTAACCCTAAAAGACCTTTGCTGCCACTAACTGGGAGCAGACGCCGAATTTTCAATCCATACGTTCACGTCATGGGGCCTGTTAGTACCCAAGTAACTGCTTGGCAAACGAACATGGATGGGCTGCTCACCAACTCGCATTAACAGACAGCGTGGCGAGTCAAATGTATGCACCCCTCCTTTCTTATCACAAGATGGTACAGGTAAGGGAACAAGGATGAGGATAGCAGCAGACCGAGTTATGTGGAAAGAAAAGAGGGAGGCCGTTATCCAGCAGCGGACAGAAAACGACTGAATATGATGACATTTTCATTGTACAAGTATTTTGAATATTAAGTCATCAGTTAATGACGAAACGATATGCACTTTAAAAATGACCCTCGTACTTACAGAAAACAAGGTGTGACCAGGAGTGAGGTTTGGATGGGACTAAACATGCATTTTCATTCACACCAGCTTCCCTGTTAGTTAGTTCTAGTCTGTAAAGGGTCCTAGAAAAGTCCAGGAATATTAAATGTGGGTTTTGTCCTTTTGCCATTTTTCTTAACCGTCATTTTACTAGAGTACGTGTTTCTTATTTAACAAAATATGTCTTAAAAGATGTAACGACTCGCGAAGCTGAAGTCACTAGTTTGAAATATCTACTATAAAAACTGTTTTATATAACTTTAATGGAAATATGTAAATTAATGTTTGGAAAACCTTGAACGAAGTTCGAAAATTCGTTCTGGCCACATGAGTGGGGACGCTGCGTAGAATCGAAAGGTTAAGTATTGGTGCAGTCAACTTATTCTTACACAATCTCCACTGCTTTTATTTTTATTCCCCAACATATTTAACATATTCTCACAGAGCGGCAGAATCTCAGTTGGCAGAGGGCTGGATTCTCATTCGGGAGGTCCTGCAATCGTTACTAGTGCCCGACAATCCTGACATGTTTTTCTATGATCATTCCTGTCTCATCATGCAAATACTGGGATGGTACCTTCAACTCAGGCCATGGCCGACTCCTTCCCCCTACCCTAATTCAGCCTGGGTCAATAATAAATTCAAATTCAATTTTGGGTAGTCTTTCTAATACGTGCTATTCTTTCTACGTGTATCTTGTATCTTCGTTATGCGCGGGAAGATAACACGAGTTTATAATTAAAATAAGTGGATTCAGAATACTGTAAAACTCATTCATTATGAAAAGAATTTGAAACTTTGTTTTCAAAATGGAATAGTTTTCAAAACGTAAACACCTGTCTGATAGTAATCACTTCACAAATATCTCCCGTCATTATAAGAACTAAAATACAAATAAAAGATATATGAATGGGTTACACTCAAAGTGGTGGAAGTAAAACTTTCAGTAATTCTGAATTAAGTAGAAAAACACGAACTACATATTACAAATTTGCTTGAAGACAAGGCCGTTAAATCTTAAAAGTCACAACTAATTTCTAGATAGAATAAATAACTATCGAAAACTGTCTGTGAATTTATAACGATTTAATAAAATATTTGTTTTCTCCAACAACACCAAAAAAAAAAAAAAAAAGTCTTACTGTGGTAGGCACGTGGATGTAGGGAAGCAAATTGACACCACACGGACAGAACACCTCATAGCGAACACAAGACAAGATGGTGAAGCCCACCGATCTGATCTTCGCCATTATCACGGCACTGCAGAGATTGCAGCACAGATCTCGCTTCTCGCACAGTCCTTCTGGAGACTAGCAAATACGCACACCATATAACTGTTACAAGGGAATGAATAATATTACTTATCAAGGGAAAGCAAAAAGCAAAGTATACTGTTTATACAGGGTGATAACGTAATGCACCGACAAATTTCAAGGGGTACATCAAAAGATAAGGGGAAAAGTCTTGGTCACCGAGGTGGACATTCGGAGCTACAGGCTGACGAAAGCGTAGAAAGATGAACTTTGAAGCTTCATATTTCCAACACCACTAACAGTAGAGCTGACACGGCGTGCTATCGTCGAACATTCCAAAATTATGTAATGGTAGCGTAAGGGATTCCCCAAAGGAAGTAGGGAATTTCCAATATTCTCTGAAATAAGAAAAAAGGCGTCGAAATGAGCATGAATGCGCCAACTTTCCGGCATGTAACAATTTTCCTGTGCGCCAAATCAATATCTCAAACAGATTCCATATGTCGAAAGATTTTTTTTTTTCTAATGTGTTCTTGCTTAACAATCAGAGATAATGAGAGAAAATGTCATTATCCGGTTGGATGGAGTGGTGACGTAAATCGCCTTCACTCATACGTAAAATAGTCTTACTCATGCTCATTGCGACTTTTTTTTTTTCTTCAGAGAATTTCTGGCAATCTCCTACTTTCTTTAAGGAATTCCTTGCGCATCCACTGCACAACTTTTCATAAAGCAGGTTGAAATCTTTGGGGACAGCATGGCGCATCGGCTGTGCTGTTAGTGCTTTCGGAAATGTGAAACTCAAGTTCATTTTCCCACGCTTTCGGCAACTTCTAGCTTCGAAACTGAATTTAATTTTTAAGGCCTTTCGACAACTTTGGCTCAGGCCGGATGGACGATGATGAGATGCATTGGTGGAATGAAGAAAGTGGAGAACCCTGAGAAAACCCAAGTACACGGTGTTTGTCCACCACAAAACCCACATAGCATAAGCAGGGATCGAACCGACAAACCCTAGCAGCAGAGGTAAGCACTCTACTATTGAGCCACCGTGTCCTCCTGTAGCTTCGAATTACGGTGGAATCCTCCTCCGCCGGTGAAAAAGACTTTTATCTTATCTTTGGATGATGGATGTCCTATCATCCCTCCAAGTTTGTTGGAGCATTACGTTACCACTCTGTTACCATTTTACCATATGACTGGTTGGTAATTTAAATGATTGTTCTGAATAAATAAAAACACGTACTTCACTAAATAAATACACTTTGTCCAAGATAAACGATAACTCATCTGGTACGGCTGTTAGTAGTTGAGATCACCGGATCATCTGGGGCCTTTCGTTTAACTTCGAATATATTTTTGGCTTTCAGGCTGGAACAGGGTAGGGAAAAGTGATGGGAAGCAGTCGGCCAGGGCCTAAGTTGACTAAATCCTCACCAGAGGACTCTGACGTGGGTGGTGTAATTGCACCTACCACATGACGCGACGTCGGTTTTACCATATTCAGTTTCCGAAGATGCCACTACTACTTTAGTAATGAGTGGGACATATGGTGGTGGTCCGTACATCCGCACTCTGACTCGCATTCACATCCGTGGATGGTTCGGATTCTACGTGAATAGTAATGTTGAGTCCATAATAGCTACGCCCAGAATTCGCACTCATTACGTCAGGCCATTGACATTTCCAGGTTTTCCACGTTTTTATTCACAAGTTTCCAGCGGTTAAGTTGTTGCCATCCATTAACTGTATTGTGAATAATACAATGCTATCTTTCACTAACTGTACAGTTCTTATTCAAAAGTAGACTTGTTATTACTGGTCCTATAGTGAAGTCCATTTCTGACAGAATTAAAAAAAAAAAAAGTAAAACTATATCAAACGCAAGGAAGACACTATCTTTTATTTACTTATCGATTATCATCATAATAATACAATGAAATATTCACCTTAACAACAAGGTGCGGAAAGTGTTTATTTACTCCGATGGTGGCTAGACCTTGGGAAACGAAACTCGTTTCATCTTCAGGCTGAACGGTGATGTAATGTGTGTTTGTGTGTGAAGTTCTGTTTATGACAGTTGTGTGTGAGTATTATTAAATAAAATGTATATAATAAATGTAAGATGTAATGTGTAAATTACTTATGTATGTCCAAAATCCTAGTTATTTACGTAAACTCAAAATATTGCAGTAACACATATCAAATGATACAACCACCTTCCTAGGTCCAGTAGTTCTTGCGTTGAACTGCCCCTGTGATGTATAAGAGTTTCAACTCTTCTCGTTGAGACCTTTCCATCGACATCTCAAGCACCTTCCTAGCCCTAGTAGTTCCTGAGTTGAAAGTTGTCGACACACGAACAGTCCGGTTATATAAGCCTAAAAGAATTGTGCACAAAAGTTAAGAGCATACCTAAGTAACATCTGGACATAATCGCCCTGTAGTTGAGCCCTTGTGCCACTTCATGAAGTTTTAATAAGGGTTAATATGCGCACGTGATGAACCACGAGGAAGTGAGTTCGCTTGCTTAGTGAATCAACTAGCACGCCTACCCTGCATTCAGCTGAACACATGAAATAAGACTATGTGTAACTATAGTATCTTAAACTTTTAATAATGACATGGAATTACGCAAGGACGGTCAGTATTACAAATCAAACCTCCCTAAATAATCCGTATTCGGGGATGCTACTGTCAAAACTACCAAACTTTTCGCTACCGAAGCGGCAGCTTCGTCAGGCGTTGACAAAGGTAAAATATATCGTTCGTGTACATGCAAAAGGTTGTATGTTGAATCTGATAGCTTTACAGGTGACCAAGAAAACGTTTCAGTTGTGCGTGTGTGTGTGTGTGTGTTATAACACTTTTTGTTTCCAAAATTCAAACACTTCCACTGGGAATATAACTACGCTGTGTCAACCTCGATAGCCATGTGGGATAGGGCGCTGAGTCATGGATGTTTGTGGATTTTAAACTCGCTGCATCGTGACGGGCCGAAGTCCATAGTTACTTTTTATATATCCTTTTTTTTTTTTTACAATTACGCCGTTTTGCGTGGTGATGCAGGATTATGGGTAAGTAAACATACGTCCAAAAAACTGAAATAGGCATTTTTCAACTTACGACCTTTTGCATGCATGCGATCGATATGAAATACGTGCTTTAAATTGTAAATTAAGCTATTTATGTGTATAAGTAAGAGAAAAAAAGTAAAGCTATCCCCTGTGCGATACGGTGGGCAAACAAATCTGAAACAGCGCGGGCGCGCCACAAGTGTTTTCAACACCTCTGCGGAGGTCAGTTACTTTTATCCGAACTATGAGTTATCTGGTAGCAAAAATACATATTTTTTATTTCGCCCTATAAAATTCAGTTGTCCAGGGATGAAATTATATTTGTATTTCTGTTTCATACAGGATGAGTTATTTCGGACTATCATTTTCAGTCCATCAGGGATGGAATTAGATATATGTAATTTAATCAAAACTCGGTAAACGAGGAAAAAAACAATTTATGTGCACTTTAGTTTTGACCTTGGCTACCGGATGTTTTTATTGCACTTTTTAGAAGTCCTTCATGAGACTGAACTTGATTTGCAGTTTCATTTCTTCCTGGGCATTTTAGCTCGCACTTTAGAATGTCGTTAGTCAAGGATGAAATTAATTTACTTTTCGACTGCCACTCCTGCTTCAAATACCAATAAAATGTAATTACATTTCTCATTAAGGATGCAGTTAAAATTTTGTATGTGGAAATCAGAAGTTAACGCTAGCTAATCTATTTGTTTTAAAAAGCAATGTTAATAAATATTAACATGACGTATACTTGCGAAAAGTCCTACTCTGAAAGTTCTTCTAATCTTTCTGATTCACTTCATCTGATCAAACTCTTACTGGATTCATTAATGTTGTGATCTGGAAAACCAACGTCTAAGCTGGTAGTAAAATCTTCTCGATGTAGAAAGTGTTAGGAGTATTACTTTAGTCTTTTCACATAGACAAAGAGAATATTACCGAGACCATCCTGACTTGGGTGTTTTCCAGGTCCTCCCTCTCAGTCACACCAGGCAAATGCCGAGATGGTACCTTGAGCTTAGGCCCTGGTCGACTCGTTCCCACGTCCTTTCCCCTACCCTATCCCGGCCTGAGCCATAAGTGCCTTGAAGGTTTATGGAGACTTCCAGCATCACCGTGACCCAAAACAAGTGATCTATATCAAACAAAAGATATCGATTTGTGTAATTAGTAAATTGGTCTTCCCTTGGGGTTTTGGGAACACCGATAATTACTATACGAGGTATGCTGACAGGTAAATAGATTTGATAACCGACACTTTTGCGCAAGAATTTTGAATTTGAATTTTATATAAGACCTTTAGGCATCTAATACTTAGGCCGGGGAGGGAAAAGGATTCGGAAAGGTGTCGGACAGGGCCCAAGTTGAAGGTGCCGTCCCGGCATTTGCCTGGTGTGACTGAGGAAAAACCTCAGTCAGGATGATCGGTCGCTATGATCAAACCCACAACCTCAGTCACACCAACGTTCGACCACTGAGCTACGGCGGCTTGGTTCTTTTGCTCAAGAGAGTTAACTTTAAAACGCAAGGGAGTTATGTACTTAGGCACTATAGATTCCAATCTACTATTTTGTGCACTATAATACAATAATGTACCCTAACGTTTCGATTCAGTATGAATCTTCCTCAGAGAGATAAATGCAAATACAATAAAAATCAGATTGCTAAATCTACGTCAACTGAATATTTACAACACTTAAAAACATTCAGTTAGCATATTTTCTTGATTTATCTATTTATTTGCGATCATCTCTCCGAGGAAGATTCAGACTGAATCGAAACGTTAGGATAAGTTAGAATATTATAGAGAACAACATATCAACAGAGTTGACAGCGTAAGTGCATAGTTTTAGTAAACAGAGTCAAAAGAGACGCAATAATAATTTAATGGTGGCGGTTGGGTTACAGCGTATCCCAAAATAATGCGTAGTCAGTACGTGTTTCCATACTGGCGCCAGGAACAGCTTCTTGACGGCATAGGTTGGTTCACAACGTACTCATCATGCACTATTTTGGGTCATCATTCTTGCTTGTTTTACCTCCAAAACGTTGGCAATTGTTGCGGAGTCACATCAAACCATGTTTACCAAAATTCTACACCACCGAACATATAGTTCCGCGTGCGTCTCAGTGCAGTAATTGTTATTTTTCCTACAAATCCATTTCCATTAATTAATTAAAAACACTAATTGATACGTGTTAAGAACTTCCCTTTGATATATAACATATGTTTTGCACATAAGTATGCCAAAAATTCCCACATACCTACAACTTTCGAAGGACATAGAAGAATACTTTAGGTAAAGAAAACAGGGGGCAGAATTTGGCTATAATCGTCAGAGGAATAAAACATGAATGTCTACAAGGCCAGTACTTGGCGCAGTAAGTTGCTGCAAATAATTTATATTGTGTTATGTAGCAACTATGACCTAAGCCTGTTAAATTATTTTCACCAAACAAGACGTCCCTCAGCGAGTGATCTTTCGGGGAGGCAAGGGAATGATAACGGTCGGGTCTTTGTCTAGATACTATTTAGGTAATGGTTTCGTGAAACAGAGGAACCCTGGAAAACCTCAGAACGCCTTTTTTTTTTTTTTGCCAAAGTCGCCAAATTTCTTTCTGACCTTGGGGACATACAAAAAGGAAGAAGCGGTGTTATTTCTTACCAACAAAGAAATTGTATTACAACAATTTATAATTAAGCCTATATTTTACCTTAATAATCTTCTACTTAAATTTCGATTTAAAAGGCGGAATACAACAAGAATTAGTTTATAGTTTATAATAAAGTTGTTGACACGCGTTTAACATTAACACCTTAAGCTACAATGGACTAGAAAAGGAGGATACTAAGAAAAAAGGCCGCCATAGTATAGCAGGAACTGGACATCCGTAATGTGCTAGAATAGTAAATTGTACTTCCGTAGTTTCGTGTTGTTAAGGTTAATGTAAAGCAATGATCTCCAACAAAAGTTGGCAGTACTATCTCCGTATATGTCTAATGTATTTTTATCGTTGCACGAAATTTCAATGCTGCTCCTACAAATTCAAGTCTAGAGAGTTCTAATCTTCAGGGAAGGAAGTTCATAACCAGTTCCAGACTTTGATCAATGCCGATTTTTTTATTTTCGTTTTTCTTCATTGTTGAAACTCTTGATTGTTGTCGTGAACATCAAAACCTATAACAATCAAGCTCTTTCAACAATCAACAAAAACGAAAATAAAAATCGGCATTGATCGAACCCTTGAATTGGTTATAAACTTTCTTTCCTCAAAGTTGGAACTCTCCAGGATTGAATTTATAGCAGCAGCATTGAAATTTCGTGCAACGATAAAAATACATTAAAAATATAGGAAGGTATTGCTGCCATCTTTTGTTAGAGATCCTTGCTTTACATTAACCTTAAGCTCCAATATTCATATACAAAAAAAAAAAAAAAGAAAAGAAATTACACTATTCTAGGGTTTTATGTTTCAACTGAACTTTTTCAGGAAAAGAGGGATACGTAAATGGAATGGGGAAACAGAAAAAGAGGAAATTACAAGGAATATGTACATTCAGATTCACACAAAATGGCAATAACCAACCAATATTTGTTATAGATTTGAAATTAATGTTTCAAATGTTGCAAATGCAACGTTCGATGGTTCAGTAGTGCCAAAATGTGCAAAGAAAAAAAAACAGCGGTCATTTTCTACGCACTTGAGTGTACAAAAGAAATGTAGAAGGATTATGTTTAATAGAGATCGAGAAAAGAAGTTATTTCCTTTTTACCCATTCCTTTGACGTATCTATTTTTCCTGAAGAAGTTCTCAGTAGAAAAGGTCAAATTCTTAAATTCTATTCTATATACAACTAATCTAACGTAGGCTGTTCTATCAGTATACTAAAAAAATTAGCAAAGAAGTGTATTCAATCTGAAATCAGACCGCACCTAACCCGAATCTCAGGCAAAATTTTTATGAGCCTGTACAACTTCAGTATGGTAAAACAGAAGCAAATGACCAGTCGCCATGGTAAGTACCACCATCTGGGACATAAAATAAATATTTGAAAAACGTGTTAGAATGGCTTGCTTGTGAAGGATTAGAATCTACTAATCTTAACTAGTGTTGATTCATTGGAAGCGGATTTCACTACATCAAGTACGGGGGGGGGGGGGGGGGGGCACTTTCGTAATCCGTAACACAGGAATGTTTTGTTCCAGTAAAACAGGTATCGACATTTATTTTCTATGGGCTTGACACGCAGGTACGTATATCCGACGGATGACGTCCTTCAGCGAGCACTCTTCCGGTGGACATGAATAGGAAAGGTAGCGTCCATGACTTGCTTAGGTATCAGCCCGGCATTTACGTCGTGAAACTCTGGAAAAACTAAAAGACCTCCGTTATAACGGCAGGACGACTCGCAGTCGCGTGCCTTCCGAGTGTTGTTGTGACGTCCGCGACCGAAATAGCTGGACCATGGCACGAAGGAATCGGTTGGCCGAATGCTTAGCATGCCAGCTTTCTGTGCGTGTGGTTCCTGGTTGAAGTCCACCGAGAGCAGCAGTTTACAGTCCACTGTACCAATAACTGTAGGCTCCATTCTTAAGCTGGGCTGTTCCAGTTAATATACATACACTTTAACACATAACTACTGTACGGTTTTAACATAAAAAATGCAGTTACAACCGACGTTTATTAGTTACATTTTCGATTACTGGAAAATGACGGAACACACTATTTTCGGTAAAACAAATTTCACAATACCGAAACAATATTGAAATAGATTTATTAAATTGTTATTAACGTCCTAAACGAGCTGGTGAGCTTCTACGGACGAGACATACAGTTTTAGGTAAAATGGACTCCGAATTACTTCGTACAATTGACTCCGGCGGGACGTGAACCTGCATATACGAACACGTTAAAGAATATG
>JAGDQP010000975.1:41956-71027 GCA_022664845.1 Lepisma saccharinum | reverse complement strand
ACTTTTTCTATATTCTCCTTCCTTACGCAAATAATATTTTCTGTGTACAAGGTTCTACGTGAAATTTCCTATTACTAGACTGCGGGGGCTCCGTAGTCTAGAGGTTAGAGCGTTGGACTCTTGTCCGCGTGGTCCCGGGTTCAATTCCCGGCTGGAGTCCCACTTTTCGGCGTCCACCCAGCGTCGTGAGGAAAAGTGGGGAGTCACGTGAATAAAGACGTCACGTCACTCTGTCTAGAAAGCCCCTAATACGCCTGTTCGTGGCTAGGTGACGCGCCGCGCTGACCACACTGCCATTACCAAGACTAAGTGCGGATAGATGGCGTTGGGGCAGGCTCAGGACCTATCGGTCTGTAACGCCGGTGGTTATTTTACTTATGGTTATTTGAAGCGTGCGAGATCAAATTTAAAATGTCACAATTCTCTGAAGTAAAACAATACTTTGGTTATTCCGAGAGGTTGGAGGAAATTTTAAAGAAGGCCGACAACTGTACACCACTAAACCACAAGAAACGATACAAATATTGATTCTATGGATTTTCCTGCAGTAAAATATTCCATAGGTAAACTAGTCCCCCATTCGGTTCTCTTCAAGGGAACTGCTTCAGGGGCTCTAAGAACAGGATTAAGAAAGACCTTAGAATAGGAACATGGAACGTACAAACCTTATACAAAACGGGGACACTTCCGGCGGTGGTACGCGAGACTAAGAAGGACGGGATACACATAGTAGCTATACAGGAAGTCCCATCAAAGAACAGACTTATGAAATTTTGGCCCCGCTAATTTGGCATAGTTTTTCTCAAGTACGAAAATTTGGCCCCGGAAATGCTGACCAGCTAGTCAGTGTTATGTATCTTATGTACTTTTTAGGCACAGTACAAGATGTTACCCAAGTGAGATCTGAGTAAAATTTGTTAGTCAAATGTCAGTAGTGTTGCTTACGAGACAATTCTCGTGTTTCATTGCAAATATGTGTAGTATTGTATGTTCAATCATGCTTCAACGTCACAAGTCTGCAAATAAGATATTTTAAACATTTAATGAATATCAACAAATTTTGATATTAAAATATGAGGATATAAGTATCTACATAAGAATATCAATTTTAGCACCGAAGAATTCGGGGAAAGAGCACATTCAAATTTGGAGAATATGCCCTATTCCCCTCTAGTACTGTATTCCCCCTCTGGTAATGGAGCTGCGTTTTGATTGATCAGAACAAAATCATTAAAAATTAACTTTCTTTGTAAACGGTACAGAGATGTAGTCAGTACAGTACTGACATGTGGGCGTCTGTACCATCTGCGCTGCGTCGGACAACAAATGGACCAGAAGCATTTCACAGGCACTACAATAGTCAAATTTACTTCCTGCCCGCTTCTGATGTACATACGGTGATTTCTGTTTTGCTTGAGATAAAAACGGAAACTGCCATGAAAATAGCATCAATAGTGAAAGGAGTTTTGAAGGCTCAAAGATTAGAAGGAGTCAAAAGGAACGAGTTCATCACGAAGAAATACGCTGAATTTAGCAATTCCCAATAATCCATACAGAAACACTACGGTAGTCGGGCCCCTCCAAGGAACGACCCAGTGCGTGGATCACCACCATCATGATACCGTGATCCTCCGCATGCTGTTAAGTAGGAACTACGTTAAAGCATAGGTATGAGGCATAAACTAGAGGTTTCTATCTACACAAGACATTTACCACTACATCGGAGATAGAGAAAGAAGGTGAAAGAAGAAGATAGGAAAGCGCGAAAAAAGATCTGTCTTTGATAGAGGGAGAGAAAAAGCCGGTGATGTCGGTAAATCATGAAGAAGCACGTATGACATTTTTAAAAGCTGTAAGATTTAAATTTCAAGGATTCAAGTTGTAAATGTGGCATGTTTTGTAAATATCAGAATAAAATATCTCACAAAGGAATGGCGTTTTTACATTTTATTCCGGTGCAAAGTTCCATTTACTTTTTCTGAATCCTGTTGCTGGCAACGTCGCAGTAAAACTACGCAATTTCAGCCCTTTCTGCTTCTCGATAATAAGTGACAGAGTACAGAGATTATCTACGATCTAATCTTTAGAAAAAATTGCGTAATTTCGTTGCAGTGCCACTTACACCCTCCTAATGTTGACTTTACACCCCCACCCACCCAACTGAAAATTCAGGGGGAATCTCTGCTTGTCTCTCTACTACTCTCCAACTATATATTAGAATATGACATTCTAAAAATAAATGAGGATATTAGTACTGAAGGGATTGAACCAGCTGTTGGTTTACGCGGATGATGTAAAATAATAGGGGACGAATAATTAAAAATAAGATCATAAAGAAAGTAAACAAAATTAAAATACATGGGAGTATAGGTAACAATCAAAAACATGATCATGAAAGAAATAACAAGTCACTTAGCATCAGAAAATACATGTTTCTATCCAGTCCAGAAACTCCAAACATGACAACTAATATCAATAAAGTTGAAACGGAAAATATACAGAATGGTTATTCTGGTGAATCTTTGAATTTTATTTATGACCTTTAGGTATCTTAAGCTTAGGCCGGGATAGGGGAGAGGAACGGATTCGGGAAGGTGTCGGCGAGGGACTATGTTGAAGGCACCAGGTGCCATACCGGAATTTGCCTGGTGAGATAGGAAAAACCTCACTCAGGATGGTCGGCCGCTGGGATCGAATCTCTACCTCCCGAATGCTACGTTAACGCTCTACCACTGCGCTACGGCGCGGCGGCTCGGTAGGTAATACTTTATGGTTGCGAAAGTTGGAGTAGAACCCTGACAGATTAACGTAAGTTGCGAGTGCTTCAAAATAAGGATTTGAGAAAGCTATACGGACCGAAACGGGACGAGATGACCGGAGAATGGAGGAGACTGCATAACGAAGAACTCCATACACCGTACGATTCACCCGATATTGTAAGAAGAATTAAATCACGATAGAATGCAATAGTGAACGATTGATTGTTACTGTGGCAATGAACTTGCGAGTGCCATAAGCCACTAAGTTGGTTTGTTAGTGGTATAAAAAAACAACACAATACCATTTCGCGTTCTATCTATTCCTATGTTCACTTCTCCGTGACAGAACTAGAATATTTATGAGCTTAGTATGGCTTTGTAGTAGAAAGTTTTTACCTGAAAAGCGCCTTTAACAGAAATACGTTGTCATCACAATTGTACACATTGCTTGGTACAGGCAATGAAAATGTTTACATACAGCACTTGTTTGTTCAGATCCCCTTAAAAGATACAATTAAGTTACACCTGTTTTCTGGGAGAAAGGGCTTTCTGGGAGGCAATAATTATGTATTTCACATCTCACATACGGTAAAGATTTGACAACGAATCTACAACGAGTACTAAATATATATTTTCAGTCCCTGTATATTATAGCCAGTACGATTTTCAATTTTCATCATGGAAATGACATCGGCGATCAAAACCGTATAACTTATGTCCGTGATACGCAAAGAGATTGAACGTTCAATTTGTTTATTTACGAGTTAGATCTCCAAATCTTCCGTAATGAAAACAATCACATCATTAGGTTAACGTCTCAAATTCTTCAGAATTCGCCTACAAATCCAAAAGTGTTGTTGTGAAAATGAAAACCCTATTTTCAGGCACTTTATTTACCCCCCCCCCCCAAAAAAAAAACCCTCACAAACCTATACAACATAATAGCAACTTATCAAAAATTCCATAACGTCCATCAGCCTACATTGTTTTAAAATTTGTACACTTACACTAACACTTTGTATATATTCTTTATTTCTTATTAACCTTTACACGTGGTTCTGAAGATGAATTCTGAAGAATTCGAAACGTTAACCCACTGTAATTGTTTTCATTACAGAAGAAAGAGGTCTAACACGTAATTATCTACATTGAAAAGTATATAGTTTCCCATAGCATGTAGATTACTATTTATACAGTTTATAATCTTTTGCAACAATAGTCAGCGTTCTATAGCATTCCTCGCATTTAAAATTACCCTTCATATCCTTAAAGACGAACGATCAGGATTTGGAAATGATTGACAATGGGAAAGCACAAAACTTTTGAGCACGGCTGCAGGAATAGTATTTCAACTAAATTTTGCTATCCCTCCTCCCAAAAGTGATTGCCTCAGATTGACTTAAACCACAAATTGCCAGTTCAGCCCGTATTTAAAGAACACAAGTCAATATAAAAAGAGCACATTTCTTATTTAGCAATATAATTGATCGTATTAAATCATATTTAACTGGACTTTAATATTCCTGGTTCTGAAGAAGTTCGTACTGTTCGCATTCGCATGCTGCGCTGCCAGTAAAGATGAAGAAGAAGCCGGAGACTATGATAAATGATTTAAAAGTGAAATTACGTAGTAACTGCATTCCTTTGTAGAAAACTCTTCATCTTTCTCGGCTTACGGGTCATTATCGTAGTTTTCTACGGTTAACCTGTTTGACCCTCTCCTTTCACTCTCCAATCTTGCATGTTAACAAAATCAGAACCCGGCTCTCATGGTCTAATAGTTATGGTCGCTGTCTACTGATCAGCACGAGAGAGGCAAGCAGGTTCGAGTGTAGTTGTCAGCCATACTCACAGGAGTTTCCCAGGGTTTCCATAAGCTTTACCTCACGAATGCTGATATGGTACCTAAACAAAGTGCTGTTCCGAGAAGTGATCGCCAAGAAACGTGATCCCTCAGATACGTGACGGGTTTAGGTCATAACTGCTAGTCAACCCACAGAAAAATATGTTAAATAAAACCATGTTTAATTTAAATTCTTCTTTTTAAAATTATGTAGCAGGCAAATGATTGTTTTAATGTGTAATATGCATGTTAATAAATTGTATTCTTCATTGTTAGGTAAATGTAAATGTGTGAAAATATAAAGACGATCAATAAAATATTATTAAAACTCGTACGTGTAGTTTATGCCTGCTCCAAACACACTCCAAATACACAAACTATGTACCTAGCTGTTGTAATTGTTGCTAGAATGTAAAGGAAACAATGCTGTATTGGAATATTACTGAGTTGCTGAAACTGTAGAACAGAAATTGCATGAAATGCGAAAGAATAAATATATACGTCATGTGATGAAATCTGTTGTGTGTAATTATAAACGAAAAGTCTGTAGTGTGTGAAGGAGTAGAAGTACGTGGAATGTTACTATTGGCGTAACCAAAGTATTTCATCAATGAAGCGGAACCAAGACTTACGAAAAAAAAATCCTCTATAGTTATTTAATTGTGGACTATTTTGAAGTATGAAAGAAACTTCAGAGAGCACGTTATGGAAGCTATTTCATAATGGAAAAATAGACCGGAATACGGATAGAGGATTCTTACATAAATCTTCCTTTAAAGAATCCAACTTCCGGTCTGGATGGGTCACTTCTAGTCAGCACCGAAGTTGCAAACGTCACTAGTTGATAGATCGTACCTCATTTATTTATTTTCAGAAAGAACTTATCCCTCTTCATTTTCAAAGGGGTGTACGGGTGATCTGACACCCTGTATAACACAAAACGCTTGTATTTTCAATACGATTTTGTACTTAGTGTATCATTGCAAGATTTTCTCTTCTTAGTATGATATATCTCGTGGAAGCATCTATTACATACCCAAAGAAGAAAGTGCTGCAATGACGCACTTCTTTTTCGGTATGAAATTTGAACTACAAGAAGTTACTCCTCACTCAGGGAAAAGCTTAAAAGTTCAAAATAACTATAGCACATCGCAGCAGACCTTTCTTCTTTCACTATGACATACCTCGGATTGTTCTAACATGTTCAAGTACAAAATTCGGATGGAAAATAAAACAGATGGCTAAAAAATACTTGGGACTTTGCCACGATTTGGTATTCAGACACGTACGAAACCATAACAAAGCTTTATTATTATTATTATTATTAGGTCAGTGTGCGCAAGGTTCTGAACACGAGTTCCGGATCGGACACGGAAGTCTGTGAACTTTAGGAACTTGGACAGTTTCAGATCAAGACGAGCTAAAATAATCAATTACATACACACACACACATTTTTTTTAACAGCTATAATTTAAATTCAACACGCAATTTGGTCAATGATTTCTTTGTGTACTTTTATTGCAATATGAACTGCATTACATGATGATCAAATAAAAAAAATCACCAGTTAGAGAGACTCAAGGAAAGAACAATAGTGCATATTCACAAATTCCTAAAAGCGGATTGCACAGTACGAACTCACCACCTAATAATGACTATATCAGTTTAAAGGCTTGCTAGTGTACTGGCTTTACGTCATCTTTTTATGTCAACTTACATCTTTTGCATATTTATTACTTTTCATTATACAGATTGTACAGGTAGCCATGGCCGTTATACGTCTCAGGGACGACCCTTGACAAACGTTCTTCCTGGCAACGTATAACCCAGGACTTTTGCCTAGGTGCAATATCGGCATTCGACTGGTATAACTGAGAGAAACTTTACAAAACCTGAGTGAGTATCGTCAGCAACAGGACACAAACCCGCATGGTTGCCTAGTGCCACTCCGAAGTCCGATAACGTAACCTCTAGACACGAAGGCTGATTTTTTTCTATGTTTTAAAGCGAAGTAAATCTCTTTGAGAGAGAAAAAAAGTACTCTGAATAGACGTATTACTCTATCTCACTGGTGAATACTTACGGAACGATATACAAGAAAGGTATGAAGTGTTCCTAACAAAAAATAAAGGCTTCTCACTCCACTATTACCGCTACTTTAACAAGTAATGTTTTCTCATTTAATGTAAATAAATAAAAAATGTAACGCTTACCTTGTAAACCATCTATGACCCCCCCCCCCCTCCTCTCTCTCTTCGTAGAATTAAGAAAGCCGAGCTTTCGGATCTACTTTGCACCCGTTCTCAACGAACTAAAGATTTAGCGATTAATAGCAGGTAAAATATAAGGAAGTCAATGTAAAGCCAATCTACTTATTATCTAACATCGCCCATACTGTGTTTCCTGCTGAGATGAGGAACGGCTAGTTGAGCAGACCCAGTCTGTGATGATGGAAGCCTGTCACTACTATGGCTGTTTCTTATATTTTCTTCTGAGATTAAACTATCTGAAGAATGAAACTCAACCCGTTCTACTTTACTGAAGTTTCTCTTGCCGGAGGACGCTAGATAATAGGCAGGTTAATTTTATTTTATCTTTTTCCATTCTCTTATTTTTAGCTGTTATTTATCCCTAGGCAATGTTTTATTCTCTAGGTCTAGCACAAAAAGAGGTCATGTATGTTTTTACAAGGCAAGCATTATGATTACCCCAGGACCCATCCATAAAATGACAACAAAGAGAAAAGAGCACGGTGTGCTTATACGAAAAGTAAATACAGGTATCTTCCACTCCCTCCTTGTAGAAAGTTCGTTTTACGTCAGTTAGTGATGCCTACGAAAGACCTATTATCAGTAACTGAAACAAATCTCAAAAGGATTTTCATTTTTACGAAAAAAAAAAAAAAAGGCTAAAACAGCGATCGTTTTGTAGCAAGTCGTGATAAGACGCAGTATGCATGCAACCATAGCAGCGAGGGTGGTGCCACGAAGCTCTTCTTCGACCCATCCTGAGTGAGGTTTATCTAGGATTTTTCCCCAATCACACCAGGCAAATGACGGTATGGTACTTACAACCTTGACTCTGGCCAACTACCTTCCAACATTGTTTCTGCTACTCTATCAAGGCCTGAGTGAGGCCATAAATAAATAAAAATACGAATACACTCAAGCATTAAGTTACCACAGCTTTGAACTCTGGATAAAAGCATCTCTGCTTTATCTCGATTTATTTTGAGCATCCACTATGTCACACTCAGTCGTACTGAGGTGCTCCTGTTAAAAAAAAAAAATGTGATTTTATTTTTAAATATAAATAATTGTAATGAATATTGTTTAGAGTAAGTTAGGGGTAAGAACTGGCCAGTTCGAAATTTAATATTTTGTATATAATTATGTTGTTTTCTGTTATGGTAATATGTAATTTCTATGTATAATCCATTTAGTTATCTTTTCTTTCCTTAGATTTTAGCGGGGATATAATTTCGTTTCTTCAGAGTGTGCTCCTGTTCTCTTTCTATACGAAACTAGTCTACAAGTAGCTGTCGGCCAATGGAATCGTTGGGTTTCAAACTCTCTTTTCTTTTCGCGACAGCGTCGGTCTTTGTCTGGTGGGGGGAGTTGGTCCTATATAACCAGAGATGTACTGGCTTGCGCTCTCCAGTATCTGACACACAGCTTAGCAGCGGCTCCGCGATGCAGAGAGGAAGGGGTGAGAAAAGACCTCTACGGGGGCAAGCTTAATACTTTTATAAGTAAGAGAGTGGCTACACAATTTCAATTTTTTAGTTTTCCTTAATTTAATAATGTTAGTTCTCTGTTTGTAAATTTAACAGCTTCACTGACTTCGGAACTAAGCTTGAAGCAGTTCTGAAGTAATGCATTGCAATTACGTTTCCGAAAATCCAGACTCCTTGAAGAGATAAGTGCAGAACCACTTCTGGTAACAATTTCGTTTGTAAGGGAATCCGACAAGTCCAGGCTCTTTGCGAGTTAAACGGATTGGCTCCGTATCTGGCAACTATATAAATAAATAGTTTTTATCAGCGCAGTTTCGAAGCTGCCCAGCGATTATATTAGCTTTGATCGATATATATGACGGATAATGTTCATTGGTGTAAGTGAGTAATTGATCTACCGGTGGTAATTTAATTTCCCTCATTAATTCGAGCACAACTCTTCGTTTTATTTTTAATTAGAGAAGTCTATAATTATGACGAATGTGAGAGAGAGAGCGATTGGAAAGTGTGATTGAATGTGTACATGAACTCAATTTTAAGGAAACGCAGCTCAGACTTTAGTGGCCGATCTCTGAACAAGAGCATGATTGAAGAGGAGACGTCACTCGGCGAGTATTTCTCCCCTTATAATTTATTGTCCCGTTGCTTCCTAACATTAGTATACTAGATAAGGAAGTAGCGATTTGTTTTTAGTCTCTTGTTTTCCCCTGAATCATTATTTTTGAGAAGACGGTGTTCAGTAGAGTCAAGGTTATTTATTAAGTGTTTCGGAAAGCCTTTACGGCTATGCTTTACGCATTAACTTGCAACTTTTTGAGTGCACTCGTTTATATGATGATAGGCCAGGTCACAAGCCTGTGAATCGGCTTGGAGTGATCTGTTTTGATTTAGTCCTACAAATACGTATCAGACCTTTACGGCTGAGTAAAAGATTGGTAACTGGCGAAGACAGTTATTGGCCAATCTTTGTATACGAAAACGATAAATAATAAACTCTTTAAATCCGTTCTTAATTATACTGAGCTGTGGAGTGTGGTGCTGCTTATTAGAGTTTCTCCACCAAATCCATTAGAAAAGTCTTATCTAATGCATTGATATATATATTTTTTTTTGGGTGGGAGAATTTGTCAGAAAAGTACTGCAGCGATAGAGATATTTCGTATATTAAAGAAAATAAAAAGTAAACTCTGATTAAACGAATCAAATTTGTTTTCTTGTCTACATATCTGTTCCACGAAGGTTCCAAGAGAGAAATCTCTGATTTATGTCACGATTAAGTATTTGGCATTTCTTATCTGGCAGTTAGGTATATTTTTACTTTTGTTGTTTTATAGAATTAATTCCTTTGTTATCAAGGGTGGCGCTCGGGCATTTATGCTTTATGTTTCTTTTTGTTTGTTGGCCAAAACTCGATTGTAACATTGTGACAACTAACAAGACATGTTCGTTACCAAAGATATCAGAGAAGTCTACGTACAGGTACAGAGGTTACACGTAGCGTAAACTGGACTAATCAAGCATTTGATCGTTAATGCTATTTTCGGTTTAATATGTGATTTGGTAATTAGTTTCTGGGTGCAGAAAAGCCCACAATGTTTAACACATTTATATTAACTTAGACTGTCCGGGTTCTCGGTCCGGTTCAAAGATTGTAATCAAATTTGCACCCACTTCGCTAATTACTTACTCTCCCCACGAACAGATTTCATTGTTTCCTGGCATTACCTACTATTCAAGAAATTCCCTTAAAACCCACACCTCGAAGCCTTTTTCCCCGGACCTCCACGGTTTGCTACAAAAATGTGAATTTCAATTTATTAATGGCCTTTTGGTATCTTTGTCTCGGGCGCAGTTTGATACGATGTCAAGAATAATGATTGAATATATGTACAGCTGTGGGCAGAAAGTATGTCGCATGTCTATAACTGACTTTTCTAATTTCAAGAATAAATATATTGAAAGATTGTATACATCTGACGACTCACATATACACAATTACATAATGCACTTTTGAGGAAAATATTGTCCTGACATGTTAGCTAAACGAGGGTGATATTTGCAAAAATATAACTTTTCGTCAACAAAAATTCTAAGACCAAAAACCTACCAAGTTGAATAGTTCCTCAATAGTTGAATAGTCTTTAAGGACGAAAGCACTTTTAATCATGTTTTTTGGTGGTTTCCTGATGTGCCCTACTCCTCTACCAAGTTTGGTCGAAAAAGTAGTTTGAAGCATCCGTAGGTTTACTTGTTAGTGAATTTGGGAAATATTCTTTAAAAAAAATGCGACATTACTTTGTCCACAGCTGTACAAACTTCACTAGTTGAAATGAATGAAAAAAAAAAAAAGCGAATTCATGCTACTATACAAAATGTTTATATATATTTAATTATTCCATACAATTGTACAAAATAATCAATAAACGTACTGCCCTGTTTGAATTAATTTATAACCTCTGGTTCAACTATGGCTCAGGCCGGAAAAGGATGCGAACAGGGCATAAGCAGAAGGTACAATCCCGACATTAGCCTGATGTGACTCAGGAAAGCCCCTGGAAAACCCTCAGTGAGAATGATCAGCGGCTGGTATCTAAACCAGGACCCCAGAATACAAAACAATCATTAACCAACTGAGCTACAGCCGTTCGGTAATACTATAAGGATCTGTGAAACCTGTGTAGGAGGTTTTGTGAATAGCTACAATTATTACTACTAGGTACGAGAGGATCCGGAGCTTACAGTTCGCAAAACATAAAACGGTCCTTAGATCACATGGGTCGTTCAAGTACAACGTAAGCATATATATATAAAAGAGAGAGAGAGAGAGAGAGTGTGTGTGTGTGTGAGTGTTTTAGCTCTACCTATTTTTCTGATAGGGGAGGGGGATCAGAACAACGCTTATGTAAGATTCGCTTAAAAATATTATTAGTGTAGATTTACAGATTCACACACATTGACATCTCACGTTCAGGCCGGGATAATAGGATGGGGAAGAGGATGTTGGAAGGTAGTCACCAAGGGTCTAATTTTTAGGTATCATCCCAGCATTTGCCTGGTGTGACCAAGGGAAGGAGGGGGTCGGGTATCTACTTATTTTTGCTTACAGGGGAAAGGGGTCTAAAATGACCAAAAAGTGTGTTTACGTAATATCTGAACGTCCCCTAACTGCCTGGATCGTAAAGGACTTTTTATTTGCAATGTTAGCATCAATCCGGAACCCTGGAAAAAATAATAGAATATCTCTCTGCTTTAGTGAATAATAAATTAATTGCAACTGTCTTTTCGCTCAGCGCCATTTTGGCTTACGAAAGGTTTCATTAGGCACGATATACTGTTGGATAGCAGAGACAAGTCTACAAGTAATTTATACGGTTTCTCTTTTTGATTTCTGCTGTACTCTATTTCTGCCCCTCTAATAAAGTACGCGCCGAAAATTTAGTAAAAAAAATATTTAAACATAGTTAATCAGGACAGAACTAATTTATAACACACTAAAATACAATTACCAATGGTTATCTCTGTTTTGTTAGCTTATTTCAAGATGAATTTGGCTGAAATGGCTCATCAACAAATCACAGCTGCAGCAAATGTTATCAGAAGGAGGTAAGTGTATTATTCTTATTTTTGTATTTAATCTGAATTTCACTTGTGGCCGTTTTTTGTTTTAAACAACCTAACGAAAACTATTCACTGAAGCCTTAACAAGAAACTATTTTTATACTTCTGATCAGTGTTTAGCAATCAAGACTGTTTATATGAGTACGAGCCATTAAATAAACACAAAAGAACACCGAGGAAGTTTCTTCCCTAGACTTATGCATGTGAACAAGTACGTGAAGCTTATTTTCGTTACCAAGCTTTCATTAGAGCAGACGTACTTGAACGGTTAGTATAGTGGCCGCAATTAATTTAGCACTTACAGTAAATTTCCGAAAGTGACTGATGATCTTCCAAGACAGAATAAGGTGTGAAAGAGGATGTTGGACGGTAGTTTACCAAGGCCTAATCTGTAGGCACCATCCCGGCTTTTGACTGGTGTGACAGAAAAAAAACATGGAAAACCTTAATCAAAATAGTCGGCCGCTGGGATCGAACCCGTCCCGAAACTGTAGTTGCATCAGCCGTACGACGTAGATACATACCTACCTAGACGTCGACCAGCAGGAACCATTTTGATTCCCCGGCATTGAGTAACGCGTCTCAACTGAGCCAGGGAACATCGACAATGGTTGGCATCGTGCTGGTCTGATACTTCGTTTTCCGTTGTTCGAGCAGACAGTCGAGTCCGTTTGTGGAGAAGACCACGTTAAGGCTATGGATCCCTCCGCTAGCAAGGTGTCACGCAAGCTGGTGGTGACTGGTTTAGGGTGTATTCTGCTACAACTCGCAAGGAGCACTAGTTAAACTGAAGTCTATCTTGACATGTACCACATACACAGGTCTCGTTGCTGTCCATTTATACCTCTTTATGCCAGACATGTTGCGATGGTTTGTACCAGCAGGATAATGCGACCCGGTGTTGTCCACGGGTAACACAGCACTGATTCAATGAAAACTGTACAGATTCCTCTGGCTCGCGCACTCGCCCGATTTGAACCTCACTGAACACTTATGACACACTGTCAAGATCTCTTAAAAATTAAATTATATTTATGGCCTTTAGGCATCTAAGGCTCAGGCCGGGATAAGGGAGAGGAAAGGATTCGCGAAGGTGTCAGCCAGGGCCTATGCTGAAGATTCCATCCCGGCATTTGCTTGGTGTGACTGAGGAAAAACCTGTCAGGATGGTCGGCCGCTGGGATCGAACCCACGACCTTCCGAATGCTACTGTCAAGATCTCAATCAACGTTTTGCAATCACATGCAACAAACACCATCGAATGTTCCTGGACGGGACGAAGCACTGTTATCCAGGCGAAGGGAGGAGCTACATTGTACTACGTGTATTTAATGTTTTAACATCTCAGTTTACCAAACAGCTAAGCACTTAAGATTTAAGTGCTGAGAAAATTCAGTACAAAAACGTTCTTCAAGACCACATAAGTAAGTAGTTGCAATTGGAGAATAGTAACTATAATATGTAAAATATTTACACATTGAAATAAAACATCAATAGGCAAACTGAATGATCATCTAACCCCACATAATAATCTACGTCTAAATTTATTCTGAAGTACACTAGAAACTACCTCTATGCTACTTCAGCACCCTGAACCGAATGCATTATAAGGATTTTCAGTTCAAGTTAGAACAGCAAAGAGTATTTACTTACCCTTCTTCTTCTTCTTCTTCTTCTCAGTCTTCTTTCAAGGCGTGAAACTAACATCCATAGCCATGTTTGGAGTTCCTTCCAATACCGTTCTTCCTCTAAACCTATTCGTGATCGCTGAACCATTTTCTACCTGCAAAATAAGAATAAAAACATAATGCTTGGTTAATTTCATGATTTCATCTATAAGCAAACACGAAGAAAAAAAATATATTGATTAAATCTACACAGAAGTATATTCGCTGTTTACAAAATCTGAATACCTAGATAAATGTAGCATAAAAAATCCCATATGATCAATTTAGCCACTCAGTCACGTACTCAATCGATCACTATTTTAATGCAGTTTTCACCAGTTTTAGTCCACTTCTCCAGATGTATACTAACAATTCATACAATCACCAATTATGGATCGGCAATGTATAGGAGAAAAAGGATCAAACCCTGTCCTTACCGGCCATGGACTTTTGACTGACTTTTCTGACAGAAAATGATGTAATGATATCTAAGTAGAACAGAGGACCTGCGTGTTACCTTTTCCGTAAGTTGGACCTAAAAATGTGAATTCAATAATTACTCTAATCTTAGAATGTGCGAATGCCTACGTGTGTATTTCACTGTCTGTTCTGTAACGCTACCAAAGCTTACAATGGAACAGTGAAACCTCGATAACTCTAATTCTATTTATTCCCTTTTACCTTCCCTATTCCACTGCATGTTAATTTACCTCTACAAGTCGAGTGTTGTGAAATAAAAACCTCGATAATTCGAATTTTTGTTGTTTATTGGACGTGTTGTTGAACCTTCATAGCTCGAAACATCTTGCTAAAAAATCTCTACAAGCCGAAGCTACAGGATAAATAGTTCTACAAGACGAAGCTTTAGTCGGCTAAGCCTCTGTAAGTCGAAGTTTAGGTAACTGAACGATCCGAGTCCCATTTTTTATTATTTTTCACAGAAAATTCACGCATTATTATTTTCGTATGACACTACCCGAACGTTTAGAACAAGCATGAGGAGTCACCTACTCACGCCATTGCGAGCGCTGCCCCAGCGGGTTTTTGTTGTGTCGTAATCAGCACGGTGCTTCCTTCGTCTGAAGGCGAAACAAAAATCCAGGACACTAACTACAGACGAGAAGCGGATCTCCATATCTCGAATTTTCGTATTATCGCTCACAGTAACTCGAACCTCGCTAAGTCGAAATAATTGATAACTCGAAGAGATGTGTTTTCGATACTTGCAAGGTATTGGTATAGATCGATACCTCAAATAATGAACTCGATATTTTTGTATCTTTTGACAGTGAAATCTTACTCGGAAAATAATCTCGTAGTAGAACATAACAATTTACATATCAGAGTGAAAGCTTCTTTAGTTTTCAAAAAAATTACTTCAAAGGAATTGGTTGCATATGTTCCACTTATGTTGACAAGTAAAGAGATCATGGTTGAACATAAAAGATCAATCGACAACCTATTGAAATCGAGATTTATTTTTAGAGCTTCTGCGTCTCTATTCGATACTAATACTGCAAGAATAAAGTATCTAGATACCGATAATCCTCAAAAGTACCTCAATACTTCATCGATACCTGACACGGTTTCCTTGGCGACCGCAAATCTATAATAAACAGTGGTACAAACGTGCTGTACATAAAATTTCTGTGGCTGCTAGGAAATGTGACGTCATTTCTATCGATGTTGGCAGCACATACCACAATTCACAACTGACATCTAAATTTGAACTTGTACCTTTCCTTGGATCCTTCTCTCAATGACTCGACTAACTTTCTCAGGAAGAACCATACAAAGTATCGCTTATTCCGATACTCGATATCGCTTCAAAGTATCGAGTACTTCGATATAGATACTTATTTCCCCGAAGTATCCAGTACTTTCCAAGATACCCATTTTTGGATGGCGATTCTACCCATGTCTAACTGGATTAGGCTTGAAGTGGGTGATCAAGGTAAGATGTTTGCTCTTGTAACTATCTTTCGACACTAGCCGATCACTCTAATATCCTTACGTAGAGCTCAATACAGCACAACAGGACTCAACTTGATCCCAATAGAATGAAAATTATCGTGTTTCTTAACAACCTACAACATTTTTTTTTACTTATTAAATGTTTGTGCAAGTTAATATGGTGATATTGCTCATTTTGTTTTTAGTTTGGTACACTCATTAAAGTGAGCGAAATATTAACAGTATTCTATCAAAATTTAAAAACGCGGCTCTCTTCTATCAAGTAAAAGAAAGTAATCAATAACGCGTAAAATTAGCCAGTATTTTGTGGTGTGGTGAAGTATGAGCTACCTTGAATGGTGATTTTAGATAAATCTTGGAGTAGCGAGATGTAGCAACTTGAAACGATGTTATTATATAAATTGCCGAGCAGAAGATAAACAGTCACGGTTGAAGTAAGTATACTTTGTTCACAAATGAATATATACGAGACAAATTGGAAAGTCTCTGATGTCATTTTGATATGTGTAATGGACGACTGGTGAGGATATAACTGTTGCAATAAGGTATACAGGTCTTTTACTAACAAGGAACACTACCCAAGCGTAACACTCCGATTTTGATAAAATATGGCAGTTAGGTACTACACATGAAATAAACGAATGCGTGCTTTTTTTTGTTTCTGCGGAAAAACGGTTTTAGGGGGCAAAAGCTCCCACCCAAAATTGTGAAAGTGGCCGCCCGAAAGGCGAGAAATGGACCGAAGTGAATGAAATTGTGCACAGAGATGGTAGACGTAAAATAAGGGAATACGTGTTTTGTATTTTCCTGAAAACAAGGGGTGGGTGGGGCACAGACCCCCCAAACATTTGATCACGAAATATCAAAAGTGCTAATAAGTGTACGTCAAAAGTGCCGAAAGGACATGGAGAATTGCAACGAAACTGGGTGTAGGGACAATACGCACAACAGAAGCGAACACGTATTGTTTAGTTTGTGCGGAAAAAAGTGGGGCGGGGGACAAGGGCCCCCCTCCGAAAAGGTAAATATTACCGTAGTAGCGCAAAAAGGAGTGGACCGATGCGAATGAAATTGTGCACAGATATTGTAGATGTAAAAGAAGGCAATACGTGTTTCCCAAGTGTCCCCTCCGATAGTAATATTTCGGGAGGGGGGACTTTTACTCCATTACAATGTTTTTCCGCATAAACAAACCAACCACGTGTCGATTTATTTTCTGTCTGCTGTTGCTGTGCCAAATCTGAAGCAATTCGGAGGGGACACTTGGGTAGTGTTCCTTGTAAGATTGTGGCTATTCTAGTTGAACGTACTGATAAGCTGCTCATGTAAGACGAAAAGAACCCATTTGCTTGTACAATGACACATGATTGCCTTGGTTTGAATAGTGGAACAATAAATGCATTTATGTTTAAGTTGTGAACGCGCGTGAAACGAACTTCTCTATTCTCTTCTACTGATGACGCATATGCGAAAATTCTAAGAAACCATACAGTGTTTAGTGTGTATTTTTAACGTGATTTTCATCAAGATATTACGTAAGTACAATCCCTTTTCTTTCTATTAAATTTTACCTATTAGATTAATAATATAAAATATTTAAAATAGAATAAGTTAATAAAATCAGAGAGTTATGGATAGGAAATTTGTATATTTGAATTTTACTTTTAATAATTATTTATACTGTAGAACACTGTCGAGATAAGTATCGTAGGTCAGAAATAATTATCGGTATCGAGTACCGAAAAATGTTGGTACCGACTAATCTCTTACCTTACCTTACCTACGGCGTGACAGCTCCTAGTCGAGCCTTAGCCTCCTTGAGAAGTCGCCTCCAGTGCGGACGGTTCATAACTAAAGATGCCCAATTTTTTATCCCTGCCTGTTTCAAATCTTTCTTTACTGCGTCCCACCATCGGTTTCTCGGTCTACCTCTTGTGCGCTTCCCTTGAACTTGACTTTCCAAAATTTTCTTTGCAATTCTGTCTTTATCCATTCTAGCTACGTGGCCAAGCCAGCGAAGTCGGGTTATTTTTACATGCGTTACTAAGTCTTCGTCTTTGAGCAGGTTGTACAGTTCATAATTGTATTTTATTCTGCGTTGCCCATTTTCCATTCTTGTTGCACCGAAGATCTTCCGGAGTATTTTCCTTTCAAAATTGCCCAGTAGTTGTTTGTCTTGTTCTCGGAGTACCCAGCATTCACAGGCGTACGTCACGATATGCCTTATTAGTGTTTTGTATATTGTGAGTTTTGTCGTTTTCGTTATGTCTCTTGATCGGAGTATGGGCAATAGTGAGAAGTATCCTCTGTTGGCAGTTTGAATTCTGTGTTTAATTTCCGCTGTTGGGTTATTTCCATCTGTTATTATAGATCCTAAATAGGAGAATTCGTTCACTACTTCAAAGGTATATTCTTCTATGGCGACTTTTGGACCAATTCTTCGCCCTATGCCTTGGTTTTTGGATATTACCATTACCTTTGTTTTACCTTCATTAACCATTAATCCCAACTTCTTAGCTTCTTCCGCTACACTGGTGAAAGCTTTTTTTACCGCCTTTAGACTTCTTCCGATAATGTCGATGTCGTCAGCGTATTCCAAAATCTGGTAGGTATTACTCACAATTGTCCCTGTTCTTTTTATTTTGGCTCTTCTTATTGCTGTTTCCAATGCTAGGTTAAATAACATTGGGGTCAACCCGTCTCCTTGTCGGACTCCTTTCTGTACCGGGAACTTCTGGGATATGTGACTTCCAATCTTGACTGTGGCACATGAATCCGTAGTTGC
The DNA here is from genome assembly GCA_022664845.1 of Lepisma saccharinum. Classification (NCBI taxonomy): domain Eukaryota; kingdom Metazoa; phylum Arthropoda; class Insecta; order Zygentoma; family Lepismatidae; genus Lepisma; species Lepisma saccharinum. The sequence goes on along the minus strand of JAGDQP010000975.1, from coordinate 52,644 downwards.
GATTCGGCAAAGAGACTCATCTCGAATAACTCGAATTTTGTCTTTTCCCCCCTTCGGATTAGAGTTACCCAGGTTCCAATGTATTTAGATTATGAAACTTCATAGACCACACGAAATGTCCTTGGTCTAAGCCAAAGCTGCCTTAAGGCCTTAAATAAAATTCAGATTCAAAATGTCCTCTTCAAATTACAGCATCCTACTTACACATTAAAAACAGCTTTAATCTGCAAATATTAGAATTGTTATTCTTACTGTTGGTTTCGATTTTCCTATGGTATAAAAGCTATTTTTAAAAAAATAAATAAGCTGAAAGTGTGAAGGTTTGCTACGATGTAAAGGTGTCTTGCTAATGTTTACTTCTGAGAACGGATGTGTACATAGATTGAACTTATAAACTGAATCTCAGGGTTAGATTTTTCGTAGACTCTTGCGCATCACTTTCGGAATGTATACTACACTCCTGCGGACTAGGCACGCAGAAGCTTACCACAGGAAAAATTCCAATTTCAAAAACTAGTAATTTTTTTTTTATTTTCGCATGTACACCATTCAAGGATCTGCATCTGTCTGCTGTAAATTAATGTCTGTCACGTCAAAGATATATCGGCTTTAAAGCTCAGACCGAAACTTACTGCTATAATCGCAAATACAAAATTAAATAACATCATGATTTACATACAATGACGGAAACTTTCAGACTGATTGTTTAGGTTGAAAAAAAAAAAAAGTGTACCGGTACCTCTTGATGCTAAGCAGTGACATTACCAACGCAGACAGCACGTCCAGCCATCTGTTGGGGACCCTGGCACCCATGCACCCAGTGACCAACTGACACCACTAACTCGATGGATTACATGGATTACACGACGTTACTAGACAACCTTAGCATTATATAATACTCATTACCTATAACTTGTAATGTAGCTGAACGACCCTACTAACCCATTATTATCTTCCTCATCGACGAATAAATCACATCATAATCATTATCTACTAATATAACAAATACTGGACACTGACAGCCAATATATTTAATGGTTATATACACTGGTACTCAAACTAGCACGTACAGTGCAAAATTAATTTCTGTTTCACATACATTTATTGGTCAGACAGTAATTAATATATACCATGGCACAACACACTTGAACAAGTTAAAACAGCAAATATTTATTTTTTAATAATATAAATAGCTGAAATGAATCACATGGTATTGTCTTAATTTACAATGCTTTTCTTATCAATATTTTATGTTGGGTTTGATGTGTTGTTACTGTGGCGAAAGTAGTTCGCGCGTAGGTTTTTGTTAACCTTTTATACTTTCACCGAAGGGTGATCGAATCCCTATCAAGAAATAGGTTTGTTTTTACTTCTACGAAACGGAATAGTAACTTTAATGCAACAGTTTCAACTTACATGCTTTTTTTTTATTCTACATGTTAAAGCTTTATTATTCACGCCAGTGTCTCGCCGTTCAAACTCCTCGACAGAGTTCAGCATATCACTAATAGAGGGCAGTGCCATTAGACCCACTGCGGGACAAAAACAAGACGCTAAGTTTACATCAAATAGTGATAAATTTATCGCAAGTTGGGATAGTGCATATTTCTCATATCAGTTCTTTGTTTATTTGTAATTTGTTGTGTGTGTTTAAATCAATTGAAACCTATTATGTCATTAATACAATCATAAAATAATGCGTGTAAAGACTTGTTAAAGTGCCAAGTACGATACCTTGAAACTAGCGCTAAACCTTCGCAGTTAAAATTAGATTCAAATATGGCCGTCAAGCCAGGTTTATTGCGGTAGTTAATGCTACTCAAGGGTGATCAGAATTTAAACCTAGATTCAAAAGATAGTGAATACGGGTGACGGAAGCTATTTACATCCTTTCCCACTGCAGGCAGCCAAGCCCTTTCTCGCTTTTTCATTTCTCGGCAGGGTAACAAATATTATGTTAAGGAATTTTATTGACCTGTTAATGAACAAAGGAACTATGCACCACTTACACAATTTCTTTCCGTCTATTTATGCTATCGGTTCTTAAAACCTCAAACTAGTGACAAGCCGTCTCCTGATTGCTTACGTCATAACATGGCGGCGGTCGATTTAGCGCACGAGTGGGACTATTTGGAAACAAGGCTTGATATCTCTTGATAAATAGAACACAGAAAAAAAGTGTTTTCCAAAGTCTGTTTTAGCAGAAGATTTTTTTATTGCAATAAAAGAATACTGCCGGAATTGTCCATTGTACAAGCCACCAAGCACTATGAAACATTGGAATACACACATTTACGAGATAATCTCACAATACCTGCATTTGTCCTTCTTCTTGTTGACTTCTCTTTTGTGCAATAGTCCTTAACAAAGCTTTTCCCTCTTCTTTGGTCTGAAATAAAATAGCCAAAATATTAGAAACAAGTATATGCACTCACATTGTTATTGAAACTATAAATAAATTTTAAAAACAACAACAACAACAACAAAAAAAAAAAAGAGAAAGTAATGGAGAAATTTCTGCATCCGATAATTTGCACAATGTGGCAACGATGTACAATATATACCGGTAAGCGATCCATATGAATTGTTTATTTTAAAATCTTCATCGAATACAGGTACGATATGGATATTGGCAAATCTTCTGAGCTTACAAAATACCCATCGTCCATTTCTATGAATCTAAGTATACAGTTTTCTTTAATGGGGAGGCGCGGTGGCTCAATGGTAGAGCGCTCACCTCTGGTACTTGCGGTCCTCGGTTCGATCCGAGTTCGTGTCATGTGGGTTTTGTGGTGGACAAAAGTCGCGTGTGTGTTTTCTCAAGAGTTCTCCAGTTTCTTCCCGCTGTCTTCATTCCACCAATTCTCCCATCATCATTACCCAGACGGCCTGAGCCAAAGTTGCCTAATAATATTCAATTTCCTTTAATTATAATTTACAGCCTACAAGAAATATATGTTTCTTTCAAATTTTAAAAATATGCCCTCTTTTCGTTAGTGTTGACCAAAACAAGAATAATAAAATGAAAAACTTTCTGCTCCCCGCTATTATGGAAATTACGCAAAAATAGTCATTTTTTATATTAATTTATTTTTAAACTTAAAAATCACTTTCAGCGGATACTTTGAGTATATGGTATTTTTTGTCATTGGCACAGCCACTTACTATCAGTTAGTTTATGCAGGAAGTTGTAAAGAACAGTAGGGATGTGATTAGTACTCTAGCAAAGCCTTGGGAATAACACCCCTACCTTTTAGAATAGATTTTTAAAAATATAAAAAAAAAATATTGAAGTTAACAACATTGAAATTTTCAAAAGCCATCCCAATAACACTCATTAATACTCACCAAATTAACTACTTCAGATTTTGGAACGGTTTGATTTAGGCCAGAAATTTAAAACCCCATAAATTCAACTGTATTTATTTGTGGACTTTTGGCACCTATGGCTAAGGCCAGGATAGCGTGGAGAAAAGAATGCGTTCAGTTGAGAGCCGCCGTGATGTACTGGCTTGAATCTGATCATTTTTGGCCTTTAGACATGGCTTAGCCCGAGATAGTGTAGGGAAAGGACGCGAGAAGGAGTTGGTCAAATCTAAGTTGAAGGTTTGTCTGGTGTAACTGAGGAAATATCAGGCTTACCGGTTGCTGTTATCGAATCCGGGACCTCCCGAATGCGAACCTAACGCTCTACCAACTGAGCTACGGTTGTTCAGTTTATAGATCCATAAAGTATGATATCATAACCTAGACCTTCAAATTTCCCATATAAATCAAACACTTTTAAATTATATATTGGTCCATCCTATTGAAACATTATCAGGGTCGCTTTCCAAAATGTTATTGTTTGTGAACGTTTGTCAGTGGGTGTTTTTTTTTTATTATTATTATTTTTTTTTTATTACAAAAAGGAAACTCAAGTGTTAGACACTGCAACTTCAACACTAGTTTATTTGTAAACAGATAATGTGATCAATTATTCACTGGATTTTAATCTATTCTCATGTAGACTTAAGAATGACTCCAAAATCGTTTTCCGTACGTAAAAATATACTCACTCTTTTCATTATGTTAATTTAAGCAGTTTTACACAATTTTTATATGAATTGGCAAAGCAAACTCATAAGAGACGGTTTGACTTTATTTATGTGCGAAATGGTAAGCGATTTGCGCTTCTAAAGCTAAGCCTCGTCGACTCAAAAGTCTAGGTAAGGTCTTGGCTTGCTAGACGGTCTTCTCAACAAGAGTGTTATCTGGTTAGCGCAACTACTACTCATTATCTCTATGGGACATTCTCCAGAAACAGGACTAGACAACTTTTTTCTGAATAGTAAAGAAAAGAAAAACAACTATTTTAAATTGTAAAGATGTTAAAGAAAGTCATGATGCACTGAAGACTAACCGAATGCTCATTGGTACTTACCGGCGTTCATAAATAGTCTTCAAATACTTAGTTTTCTTCTCTGTCTCTTCTGACGTTTCGGGAGCTTATACTACTTCCATGATCACAGAAAAACGCCTAGATATTAGTTGAAAGAAGTATGAAGGAAATGAAGAAGAAAGGTTGAGGAAACAAGGAAAAAGAAAACTAAGCATCTGAAGACTACTTATCAACGCCGGTAAGTACCAATTAGTGTAAAGATGTTAGTTTGTAGGAGTCTTGGAGGCATTTTGGGTACATTTTGAAGGTACTCAGAGATCAATACTGTAGTATTTATTTATTTCATTTACAAAATATAGAGTAATTTCCATGGAGTTGACGTGTGTTTTTTTTTTTTTTCGTTGCCATGTTTCTTACAGTAAGAATGGAATTCTACAATGAAGCATGAATAGTGCTGAGTGTTTGACTTCTCCTTATGATTATAGGAAACCGACATTAAAATAAAATACTATGATTATGAGTTCCATGGAGTTGATGATTAATTAGTGACACACACCTGATTTTAGCCTTCTATTCAACAATAAGTCAACTGTAGAAGCATCTTCCTTCTAGTTCCACCGAAAGGAGACTAAGCTGGATGCGTCCTGTCTAACGCATGCAAAAATATTGTGCAGTGTTGCCAGCTTCACACTTTTTATTACAATTTTTTTTTGGTCAACCCATGAAGGGTGATGAAAAAGCGGATTTCATGTGTTTCAGTCAATGCAATTCTCCCAAGTAATAGGTTTATTTTCGATTTAATTACAATCCGTGTTTCGAATTAAAGTATTCTGAAGAATAATTGCTGAAAATTAACTGGAAAACTAAAAACAGATACCGAAAACATGAAAATGAAGGTGAGTTTGTTTCATTCCATGGTGTTGATATTAAGCATATTTAAGACTAAATAACAGAAATATTATTAATATATGAAAGGGAGTAGAAACTTGCCCAGTTATAAGAAGTGTTTTAAGAAGCAAACAGAAGCAAAGAAAGTAATTTGGGGCTTATCTTTTGTGAGAAAAATGCAGTTTCACAAAACGCCCCACTTCTGAAGAATGACCCCTATAATCAAGCTTTCGAGACCGGGTTCGCTACTATATAATGGAAGGAACTCCCCAGCTTAACAACGAAATGAGAATCCTCCAAATGAGGATCGAACCCAGGACATTATCACTATAAAAACCTCCACAAACATTATCACTATAAACTTACTTCTTCGTATTCCAGGCACTTGAGAGAAAAATGGTAGGCGTCATCCAACTGATTTCTTTTCACATAGTAATTAGCCAAATATTTATACGCTTGACTTTGTTCACTTTTGTCCACGATTCCTCGAGATTCTGTTTCCATCACGTATTCTGAATACGCCGCTGCAGCGTGATCACTTTCATTTTGCTTGTCATAAAGCCTACACAGGGGGGGAAAAAAAGGCATTTTAATTAGAAATTTCATGCACGACCATCTAGAACTTTCTCAGTACATAAAAAAGATTTAACGTATATTCCAACTTATCCTACTCATTTACGAAGATCAAATTCCCTGACTTTTCCAGGTTTACCAGGTCACTACTCAGAAATTTCCAGGTACCCCATTTTGTATATATAAATCATAATTCCATGGGAAAATAAAGATCATAGTTGCATGAAAATAAAGATACATCAAAATATTTCACTGTATTCTTTCCTTAAATTGCTTCATGGTTGGCACATTAGCCTCCAAGTAATTTCAAAAACGATATAACATTAAATGCCTGCTCTAGCTAAATGAACTTCAAACAATAAGCTATCAAATTCCCTGACTATTCCAGGTGAGTGGGAACCCTGCTAGAATAAAAGCTGTATCCATTTTGCAAGCACTAAGTGTATCTACTTAAAAATTCTCCAACCTACGCCCGCGTAGCTATTTTAACTAGCCCCGGAACCAATTCAAAATTAGATACTATGTTCCATATTGAATCTGAAAGAAAAATAACTTAAGACACAAAGTATTTGGTCTTTCAATATTATACAGACTCAATATTCTGTATTAAATTTCTTTTAAGTTGATCCTCTGTAATGCGGAATGAGCCCTATTCTTGTCAAGACTATTTGAGCCGCTGACAAAAAAGGTTGGAAACCCCTGTTCTATATTGAAATTATTTATGTCCTTCAAGGCCTCTAAGGCCCAGGCCGTCCTGTTCTATATAAAAGAAGCACAAATTAAGTTTATCGTATTTGCTTAGAGAAAGTTAATTTCATGAAAAGGACCTGCCAGCATTCGTCACCAGATTGAAAACGACTGGATAAATCGTGATAACACTGAACCCAAATCTGAAATCAGATTCTCTCTACCTGCGTTGGTTGGGGCAATAACCTACGTTATAGACGGACAGAGGGAAATTAAGACAAGATCCAAAAAATTTGGGGTTCGTTCGGAAGGATGATTTTTTCCAGCTCTTCAGCCTTTCGATACCGGTATACAGAAAATTCTCATAAAATTACCGAGGACTATATATATATATATATATATATATATATAAATTCACGAAAATATTATCGGACAAAGGTTCAGGCCCTTCTTCACTCGCTGGGAACAGAAATTGGAGAGGTTATAAAAGGGCTGAGCACATCCCACCACTCAGCAAATATCAACTATTATTTGAGTTCAGCTACTTCTCAACTTCATACACTCGTAGACAAGGTTTTCCACTGTACTTTCTTCCTTAATCGCTTTAATTTCCATGTTCTTTCCCATTTCCAACGACTGAAGAAGGAGCTGGATCTTGATCCGAAAATATTTCCGTGCATTGGGGACTTCTTCCTATTCAAGTTTTTTTATTTATCACAGGATCAATAGAGATCAAGGTCTTTCGCAACGTGACCAAACAGATCGACTATCTTGCTTCACTATCAGTGAATCGACAACCATGGCCTTCTCAAGATTCTTGGAGCACTCCTCTCTTTCTCCGACCTCTTCCTACCAATATTTGCTCTTCCATACGTCAACAAAGAGACAAATAAAGATACTACACTAAAACCTTGTTTACTCGGAACGATTTTCGGAAAAAAAAAATTTAAAATCTTCAGTTTCAAGACACATCATATGAGTGTGTCTCATTAATTCTCCGCAGTGTAAATATGCAGTGTTGTACTGTATTTGCTCTCTACCTGTACCTCAATAATAACGATAAAACCAACCATTTTGTGACTGTACTTCCAAGGCACTAATAACATGAAAAAATCGTAAATTTGGTTTATCCCGAACGGAACCGGCCCTTCAAGTCCAGATAAACGAGGTTTTAGTGTATATAAAACTGGTATTGAGCGGAGAAATTATCAAAAACTTATCCTGGAAGTAATGAATCAAATGGATGCGAATAAAGTGAAGTGTTAGGAAAGGCTCTATTCTCTCTCCAATATTATATAATACAAAACCTGTAGCGATTTTAGGTGTTACAAATGTCTGACATACAACGAAACGTACTTACTGGAAGGAACCTGATACATGTGTAAATTATGTCTATCATTACAGATTTCTGTCTTTTATGAACTTTAAAATTTATTTTATTTTATGGCCTTTAGGCATCTAAGGCTCAGGCACGGAGTAAGGATGCGGGAAGGAGTAAACCAGGGTCAATGTAAAGGTACCATATCGGCATTTGCCTGGTGTGACTGAGAAAAGACCCTGGAGAAACCTATTCGGATAGTCGGCCGCGCTAGGATTAACCCAGGACCTCCCGAATATGAAGCCAAAGCTTTACCACTGAGCTACCGCCGCTCGATCACATTCTTCTATAAAAGGAAGAGTTATTGGTTTATAACAAAAGTAATTAGACTCGGGTAATATCTTGCATTACTCAGACAACACTCGATACATTAACATTTATTCGAGTACTGGGGTAACTGCGTAACTAAAATAACAAGCATGTTTCGTCGTATCTGTCACATTTTCATATGTATTTGAGCTCACAAAATGTCAAAAGTGATTAATATTTTTGACAGAAACATTTCAAAATGAACGGAAAGTACAAAAGTTTGCATGTTACTTACTTGGCTAATCTCAGAAGAGCCAATCCTCCTTCAACATCCCCGACACTTCGACCTTTGTAATAACATTTGATAGCGTCAGTATATTTCTCTAATTTTTCAAAGGTGTCTCCAAGTGCAATTAAAATTCTGCTATCATTTGGCCTCAATTGTTGTGCTTGCTTGTAGTAATACAAACAATAGAAAGGCATCTTTAGGATTTCGTACGTTTGGCCAAGACCATACCAGGCTCTATAATCTCGACGATTCACCTCTGCGAAAAAAAGAACATTTAAAAGAACTCTACACAAAATGTGAGATGAAAAGTATCCAATACGCTTTAAAAATACATAGAATAAAATACTTTCACAAAATAATCGTATTGATTTCTTTTATATATATGACCTTTCGACATCTAAGACTCAGCTCAATAATCGTATTAAGACAATAGGGAAGAATGAGGCAGACTGACTTTAGCTTACAAATGCAGAACTTTATTTAAAAAATCGTCAAATCAAGCTGAAAAAGTACTGTGGCTAAATTCTCTGAAAGCTCAGTTCAGTGGCGAAGATTGGAGTTTCTGTTTATACTCTGATATTAAAGCAAGAACGCTCTTAAACTTGTACTACGCATATCCTTCATATAATATTGCCATCTTTCTTGTTTGTTGTCCTTGACTATCCCGATGGCAATACGGTTATTTCAGTTGAAAATCACACTGAAAGATCTACGGCTACTGAATGCAAGGAACATGAATTCATATAACTATTTTCTGATAAATCCCCTCTCTACGATTAAATGGCAATTGGGTATAAAGCACGGATGTTAAGATCTGTGACTATGAAAGATAATAATGGCTTACGGAACTCGCATGTTCATCGCCGCAGTAATGAACGTTCACTATTGGATTCTAACCTGGGCAACAAGAAGCCAGTTTTCATCCTGAACATCTACCTATCGAAAATCTCTTCTAATACTGTCCTCCCAACGGCCTCTTTCTATCCGGCTTCCCAACCACAATGAAATATAATCTTAGTTTTTCCCCCATCCGAGCTACATGGCCTGCCCATCTTAGCCCTTGTGATTTCATTATTCCTATAATATCGGGTGAATTAAACAGCCTGTGAGGATTTCCATTATTCAGTCTCCTCCATATTCCAGTCAGCTCGTCCCGTTTATCTTTATCTAAACCTCATTTTGGAACAGATTTAATTTATATTCAGTTACTAGGGTCGTACTCCAACTTTCGCAACCGTAAAGTATTGCTGGGCGAATAACCGTTCTGTGTATTTTTAATTTCAGCTTTCTTGATATTAATCGCAAGGTGACGAGTTTGAACAAACAAGCTCCTCCCCCAAATGTACCGATTCATCCCTTTGTTGAACAATTATATGAGCACATTCTCCTAATAGGCGATATATCTAATACATTGATTCTTTGGGGTGGGGGGTCGAAGACTGCATTACGAGGTCGAGTAACTCTTTGCGGAATGTGCAACCTTATTTCGGATAATAATTTTTCTGAGTGAATTTTACTATGTACTAGTTTGTGTAGAAAAGGTAAGAAAATTAACTCTTATATTTTCCAGAGATTGGAATGAATACTTGTTTATTAGGTCCAAGTAGTTGAAGATGAAAGATGAAATGAATTGTATGGGCGGTAACAGCACTATGGCTTACGCCCGAGGTCCAAGTGGTTCTCGAAGTTAGGATATATTCCTATTTCTCTATATGTTAAAAAGCGAACAAATTTAGATTGTATAATTTCGATTTCCCGTGTGTCCTTCTTTGTATTAGGATGCCATACTACTGCAGGATATTCTAACTTCGATCGAACATACGCGGTATATAAAGCTTTTAAAACATCAATATTCGAGAAGTCACTTCCTTGTCTCATTACGAACCCGAGATTCCTAAAAGCGTCATCAATAATACGCTTAATGTGTACCAGATGTGTAAATATGGAACCGGAATTTGTGCATAGACGGCGTTAGCTGTCACTGTGGTTACCGTAAAACTGCGTCCTTGGCGCCACTTGCTTGTTTTGACTGCTGATAACGATTTGCAACTCACAACCAGACAAGTTTCATGTCATAGTGTAGTGTTTAATAGCGTTGATTTTTTGTTACCATTTGAAGAAAACTGCTGCAGAATCGCATCGCATGCTTGTCGAAGCTTACGGTGATCATGCTCTTGGTAAGTCATAGTGCTATGTGTGGTTTACAAAATTTAAAAGTGGCGATTTTGACGTGAGAAACGAAG